>VYZP01010538.1:108546-157561 GCA_013400635.1 Hypocryptadius cinnamomeus | reverse complement strand
AAAAAAAAATCAAACAAGATACCCAGACCAAGGCAATACGTACTTGTGTCATTAAAAGGAACTTTTTCATTAATTATGCATAGAGATTCTTCCAGTCTACTGCCCAAAGCTGCTTGAAGATTCTTTAGCTGTTGCTGGCTAAATAACAAAGAGACAAACGAAAAACCACACACACACACACACACATTGTAAACCTTTAAAATTTCATCTGTATCACCAACAGCATATCTCACTATAGGCATTCCTTGAGTGTATAGGTATCTGTCTCCTTCTAGAAGTTAGACAGAAATAATACAGTAGGAGTCATTTGTCCTCCTTTATCTCATATTTAACACAACATTGAATCCTAATCCCTAACAAAAGCGGTGAAAGTTACCATAAACTTATAAATCCAAAATTCCATTCTTGAGAAGCTCCATATACTTCAGAGTTAAAATTCACCTTATTTTCTTATAGTGTAACCATTATAAAAGCTATATGAAGACATATTTTTCTACTAGAATTTGGATGGGAAGGTAAAAGGGCCTCCAAACTAGTTACTATGCATCCAATGCAGTATTCCAATAAGCAGGTAATGAGTTGTCAATAATTCAATTAACTATGCCACATCACTATGAGATACCTCAAAGGCTTTTCAAAACCCATATTTAAACACTGCTATGATACTGCCTGTTCTGACAAGACCTGATAATTCTGTTTGTGATGCATTCTCAAGTGATTTTTCTCTAAGTTTTCTTCTCTTGCATTTGACTGTGCATGTACATGTGAACCTAAGTAATTAAGATTACTAATATAATGAGAATAGATTGCTGAGATGAACAGTAATATAGTCCAGCATTATATACAGATCTCTACAAAGAATACTCCATTATTGATTCAGACCAAATTCCACACCTTACCCAACTTAGGCCCCCAAATTCTTCACTGTTTTGCTTCCCGTTTGACATCTAGAACTCCTGCACATATAGTGGAGGGTGGGGGGAAGGTGTCAAACTGACATGTTTTTTTTCTTTCTTACAATAGTTGATACACAGAAACTTAGCGAAAGTTAGCATGGCTAATTAACAAAGCAAAATAGTCCAAAACAGACAAGGAAGATATGAAGAAACTGGCCAATAGGGAGCTCATGCACATTAACAAATATTTTTCTTGGAGAGCAGCTCCAAAATTGCATAGAATCTGTACAGAAGATACTGCAGTAGCACTGAGCATGATAGAAAATGAGTTCCAAGACAAACTGCAAAGGTACTGATATTTCCTTTTCAGACTGTACAGGAATGACAAACAAGTAGTTTGACATGTTTTGCGTTACATTCTGCCCTTTAATTTTCAAAGCATGCAGGCTGTCAAGTCTCATATCCTCTGGCTTTTCTGAGTAAAGTGTGGATGTCAGAGGCAAATGGATCCCTTCCCCTGACACAGCAGGGAAAACAGAAAGGAAACATCCTGCCATGTGTTCAATAGTGATTTCAGTGTTTAAAATGAAGTGTCAGGCTTTATTACTTTTAAAAACTTAATACAGTGTAACTTAAAATAGTAGGGATAAGTTCTTACAATGACATCAATTACCCAGTCACCGTAGAACATGATAGACAAAGCCTGAACTGACTAGTAGCAGATTAAAACTGCAGCTTTCCAAACACCACAAAAAAAGCAAACAGCAGCCAAACACAGCTTTCCTCCTCTTTTGCAAGTCATTTTTAGTGAAACCCTGACTTGTATTAGTGGAGTTATTGGATTCAAATATCTTCATATCTATCAACATAATTAAAATACACACTTGAGGGTTACCATGTGAAAGAAGGATCTGCATCTGATCATTTACTATACATCTTATTCATTACACTAAAGATCTATACTGCACATGTATCTTCTAAAAAAATGCAGCTTAATGAACTTCAGATAACTGCACCCCAATTTGATTTGGGCCACAGGTCTCAACTTCTACAACTTGTCTTTAAAACAATGAAAATATTCCAAAATTAACAATATAATTCTCTGATAAAAACTTTCAAATATTCTAGCTGAGAACATTATACCTGAAGCAAAAACAACTGTTCAAGAAGCTTTTGCAGTGGAGGGGGATTTCTGAAACTCTTTCCAGTCAGTTCTCTCAGCATATGTTACTCAAACTTTGTTCTTAGAAGCAGTTTTTACAAACTCACATATCTTTGTGTCATACAAGTTTTTAATTTCTATGGTTTTCAATTACAAATAAATTCTTCAAACTTTCATCAATGTTACTGCTATTGAAAAAACATGGAGACAAAACAGCTCTTACTGAAAGCAGAAATTGTCTAGTGGAATTGTCTAGTTCCATACATAGCAAAGGAAAAGGGGGCTTGATCTGCACTGCTCACATGTCTCCTCATGATAATACAATTTGAGTTTTATCAAAGTCTTTCAATTAAACCCATTTTTTAAAAGGTATTATTCTTAAAAAACAATCCAGTTAATGTTTCACAGCAATTATTTCTTTACATCAATGAAATAAAGACACTTACCATTCTTCAGTTCGAAGCCTACAGTCCTTAGCTTCTCTTTCTAGTGTCTGAGACTTGATCTTTATGCAAGAAGATAATCTCACAATGTAAGTGCTGACACAGCAAGACATTGCATTTCAAAACTTTTCAAACTTGCAAGCAAGAGGAAAAACTCCTTACTTCTAGTTTGGCTTTATCATTCTGCAGCTTTTCTATGGTCTCTGTGTATTTCTTTGTTAAGCTGTCCACCACAGCTTGGTGCTGGGCAGCATCTGTTTCCAAAACCTCCAGCCTGCTCCTCAGCTCTGCTTCTAAACGTTTGTGCTGCTCATCTGCTTCAAAGAACTACAGGAAGAAAAGAAAAGCTCTGTTAAAAAGTTTCATTTTACTATTGAATCCAGTCCTTTAAGTTACTCCAATTTCGTTAGCCAGATCAGGTTAACAGCAATTACCAGTTCTCAGACAAATAGAAATTTTATTTTATTTTATTTACAGAGAAAAGATTCAGGAACAAAGTACTTAAATGAAAACTAAGCTTTGTAGTACTAAGCATTCTTTAAATATATTGCTGATTAATAGCAGGCACATGAAAAACTGAACTTGAGCCAAAAGGTTTTTCTCAAGTCTTCTCTCAAGTTTTCTAAAGTGAAATACATTCCACTTTGGTGAATTAGTTCCTGACTTAATTAAGGCAACTTGAAGAAAATATTTTAAAATTTAAAGCAATTCTGAGACAGTGAATGAACTAATAAGAAATTTCTGTCCAGTATCAAGCTATTTTCAGTAGAGCAGCTGTCACCAAAAGTTAAAAATCTAAATGAGAAAACACATTATTATGTGATTCCACACACTGCCTTAGGAATCCAAAGTCAACATACTTGATTTTCCTGGTGAACATCTTAATAAACAGTCTGATCTAATCCACTGCTTTGCATACAACTAAGCTTCTAAACACACCAGTTTTCAGACAGCACTTTACTTTCCATATCTTTGGTTGTAACACCAGTTCTCTCCACCAACAATAAAGGCAAAACAAAATGTCACTCACAAGTATATGCAGTCGTTCATTTTCTTCTATTTTCTTCTGAAGATCTTCATTGAAGACACTTTTCTGTTCCTGACTCAGCTGAGATGAGGATTCTACACTTTTCTAAAAGAGACAAAATGCACTCATTACTTCCAAGTCCCAGATTTGGGAGAACAGCTCCCACAGGTAATTCCCAGAAGGGGCACACCAGCAGATGTCCTGCTGACACTGACTGATACATCAAAAGTGTGAATATTGCACCCAGCACCAGCCTCGAGGCAGCACACTTTCCTTTCCTTCACACCCCTGTGACCCTACAGTGGTACAACACTGCCTTGAGAAAGCCTCCACTCAGGGGTCCCATTCACACTCACAGGGAATCAGTCACTTGGATGGGCAGCAGCCCATCTGAATTCACTGGAATCCTGCACGATCCCACGCAGTCAGTCATCCAAAACCCTCCTTACCCAGGCTCAGCTGGTTTGCTAGCTGTGTGTAAGGCACATCTGTGCCCAGCAAGGGTCCAGGTATAGGCCAGGCTGCTCTCAGGAGGCTGCAGCACAAAGTACCATGGAACCACAGAGTCTTCCCTGCCCATCAAACACACATATCCCTCTGCCTGTTCCCTCATTTTCCACTCATTTAATTCAAAAGACTCAGACCACCACTGAGCCCCACACACCACACTGCTGAAGAAAGAGTCTCCCCTGTGTTTGGTGATGATACCTATGTATTTAAACTCAACACCAAACTTCAAGAACTAGGGACATGTAGGGCAGATAAGTCACCTCTGTATTTGATGCCAGCCTGTGAACTCCACCTGAGATATGGGCACGTGTTCTGCTCCTTCCAAAAGGATTGCACTCTAACAGAGACCAGGGAACTAAAGCTGTGCATTTTCACAGATGAACAGGAAAGAAACCCAGTGGCAATTGTTTGCAAAGCTACTAAAGACAGGCTGATGTCCTTGAAAATCTGGAAACACAGCTAGCAAAGCAGTAACTTACACAATTTGAAATAAAAGAACAGAAGGGTCAAACTGCATTTGAAAGAACAATCTATTGTGGTGCATGAATAATGTAGTCAGAAGCACTGTGCTTGTCAAGGAATTGGACAGCAGAAAAATGGGCAAGAGTTTAGGGGAAAAGTAAGGAAGATGATCATATTACTTATCAATTGAATGATTTCTTTAAAGCCAGTCTTGATAACTACAGCACATTGAGAAAAGACAGCACCAAAAAGAAAAGGCAGCAGTAATTAAGAGGGGTTTCTTCATGAGGAAAGTAGCAAGAGATGCTTGAGAATTACTGAGGTCCAAGCACATCACCCCTGGAATTGTGATGTTACCTACAGAAGGCACAGCTGGTCTTAGAATCTGACATCACTAGGTTTAATCAGCAAGCATTCTGGCAGAAAAAGATCACAGTGCTGAAATCATTCTGTCATTTTGAAAAAACAAAGAATACAAGCTAAAAATTCAGATTTCAAAGCATTTGACAAGATTCACATAGAAAAGCTATGATCACAGGCTGAAGAGTTAACTACCAACATCAAAATTACAAAGCAAAGAGGTGGGGATGGGAAATGAGGAGTGATCACCTTTCTGCACAGCAGCTGACTAATCACAGAGCTCCAAAGTATTTCCCACTTTTTTGAACACTTAATAAATATCCATAAAAGAAGACAGCAATTCAGCATCAGTCAGCTGACAGACCAGAAGAGCAGAGAACTATACAGTAGGTACTATATATATATATCAATACCTGTTTTATGGGTATTTTCACTAACATCAGAAAAAATAACACAAGTTCTGACAAGAACATTCAACTCAACCCTTGACACAAAATACCTACTGCTAATGATCAGGATAAGGCTTTGACAGGTGAGGAGCAGACATCTGCTAAGCAAATCTTTTTTGCCTTCAGCTCATACCTTGTTCTTTTTGCCCCGAGCTTCACTTAATGCAAGTTCATCTTGAAGTAGCTCCACCCGCTTGGCAAGTTGCTGATTTCGAAAGGTCAAGCTGTCCATTTCTTGTTGCAGTTTCCTCAGTGACTGATCCTTCATCTTCAGTTGTTCCTGAATGATAAAAAAAAAATAATTTTAAAAACTTCACATTTATTTTTACACATTAAGAACAGGAACAAATTAGAACATTGCTTCACTTTTGAAACACTGAAGAGACAAAGTATCATTTCTAAACTAAAAAAATGTATTTCACTTCCTTGAGCTGGTCACAGATCATACCCAAGTAGCTATTTAATTCTATAATCATCAAGAATCAACCTTCCCCTTTTACAAACTCAGCACTTACAGAGAACAACAGGCTAGCTGCAAAACAAAAATTCTTTTACTAAAATCCAAGTTCCCTCTTCATTCTTTTATTGACATTACTTTTCAGTAAAAAGTACCCCTATATGCTTATTTTGTCACAGCTTTGTCCACCTGACATGAGCAGTTTTTAGGGATTACCTTCAGTGAGGCAGAGTTTGCTTGCTCATCTACAACTCCTTTTTTCAGGACTTGGTTCTGAGCACGAAGCTGAAAAACAAGAGATGCCAGTAACTATGCAAGACAACAGAATGAATAAAAGCCAACCATGAGAAAGTGCAGAAAGCACCACATTCTCTCAGGGGAGTGCCAGGTGTGAATGCTTGTTCAAGTATTCTCTTCATGTAGATAGCAGTGGTATCAGGTTGAAAAGCATCCAATTCATATCCTGAATGCCAAAGAACAAGAAGTAACTTTACCACCTGAACATTTTGGTCAAATAGAACAGAATTCTTATTCAATAAATATCCTTGAAGACCAGTTCCTTAAATATAGTTAAGACTTGAAGAACTAGGAACAACTATGGAAAAGTTGCAACCTCTTCCATGACTAATGAAGTTCTTGGTCATATTCAGGACTACTTCTGTCTCTCCCCTCTTCTTCCCAAAACTGTTTATAACCAGTTCTGGAACATGAGCAGGACTCAAAGTCAAATTCTGTATCAATTCAAGAGGAGTTTAACTCTAATGCAAAATTACTTATTACTGGTGGCAGCAGATGATCCAGAGAGAACAGACTGACACAAAAAAGGCATAAAAAGCATACAAGGAAAAGCCCTCTAAGGCTTACTTATACAGTACCCAAAATCTGAGCTAAAATCACTGCAGTGAAAAGTGATACTCAAGAAATCTATTTCCCAGTCACTCCACAGAGTACCTCTACCCTGCAGCAATGAGGATACTGACAGCTCCATCTTCCCATTCCTTGAAAATTGCTTGAATCCTGGTTTCTTCAAAGGCAGTTTGTATTCATTTGACATGTGTGAGTCCAGCTGTTGCAGATATAAATTAAAAGGGTTTGTACAGGTATCTGGCAGGTGCATAAAAGGCAAGATTCAGTGTAAAGCAGCAGTGGCTCATTGTTTCAGTGTGTACTTGAAAGGTCAGAAGTCACTGCTAAGCACAGCTGTTTCCACTGCAGTATTCCCACTGTGCTGCTCAGGCATCACAAAGGCAAGACAAGAAACCTCCCAGTGCAGCACGGAAAAACTTCCAAGCACAGGGCTTCCCTAGCAAGAAGGAGCAGTGCAGGAGTTTCCCACACCTGTCTTTGTGCCACAGCTACTACTGCAGGAACACATCAGGTGCAGAGAATGAAGCAGCTCAGTCCTGCTGCACCCACAGACCCAGCTGAAGTGGGACCCACACAGGCTGCCACAAAGCTGCTCTGAATATTCCTTCAGGAGAGAGCCAGCAGCTGCAACTTGTGTGTTTTCAGAGTCTCTTCTTCTCCTCATCCTTCTTCTGGACTGGTCTGTGAACCAAGAGGAAAAGCAATCCTTTGGCAGGGACTTCCCCCAGCGCTGCTTGAGTCTGTCAAACTCTTGTCCACCTCTCTCCGTGGCTTTCAGAGCACCCTGAAGTGAGCAGGCTACTCTCCAATTCCACCTGCACACAACAAGCAGCCAACAACAAAGAGAAGAGGGCTCTGCAAAGGGGAGTCCCACAATGAGCTGAACTGCACGAGAAACGGGATGAGATGAAAAAAATAGTTCCAGCAAAGGAGAAATGGCACAGGCTGAGAAGTGCATGATGAAGCTCAAAGAAAGCTTCTGGGCACCATGATACTAAAGGAAAGGATCCAGCAGCGGGAATTTTTGGAAGCTGTTTTTCTGAAGTCCACATTTCCAATGCTCATTCAGGAATCAAGCACCAAAATCCCTCCATTATCTCATCCTCAGCCACTACTGATCTCCAAGGAATAACAGAGCCTCTGTATAAAACGAGACATGTGAATTCTGTGACCTACAAGCAAGTTAAATGTTCTTAAAACTGTTTTGTGGCAGCATTAAAAGGCTATCTATCTGTAAACTATTTAGATGCTACACATGGTGTTTTTATAACAGTTCCAAGCAGAAGAGTATTTAGAGACATGGTTCTGTAAGCTGAGAGAAGTGTCAAAGACAGACTAGTGCCTTGTGCCAGGTGCTGATGTGGGGCTGCACAAAACCAAAGTACTGCCTTTGTCCCCCAAGGCTGTTGAAGCACTCTGCCACTCAGGACCAAGAGTCTCCTCTTCCTCTTAGTGAAGAAGAAAGAATGAAGGGCTCTGTACTAAGCAAGGCTCCACTATTTCAGAAGTCATCTCAGGCACCTTGGAAAGGAAAGGCATTCTCCACTATGGGCTACACATCTTTGCAAACCCCGTGCCAAGCAGCACCAGAAAAAGGATGCAAAGTCACCCAGGGCAGAAGAAGCGGGACAGGCAGGAGACAAACGTGGAAGCAAGTGTCCTGCTCGCTTCCAAGACACCGCCAGGGCCACTGCCACCGCCGAGCTCCCGCACCCGCCGGCCAGAGCGAGCCCACACGGGTGAGAGCCCGACCGACCGACACCCGGGCAAATTTCACCGCCAAGCGGGTCAAACCAGGCCCGCGCCCGCCCGGCAAGCGGAGAGCACGGGAAAGCACTGCCAGTGTCCCTTGCCGGGCACAGCCGAACCCAGCGTGTGCACGCCAGCATGTCCTGCAGGCGAGGCCATTCCGCCTCTGGCCGCGCTCCCTCGGCACCTGCAAACCCGCACCTCCCGCGTTCCCTCCGCCTCACCGCCGGGGGAGGCACCCCCGGCACTCCGCGCTACCGCGAAAGCAGCGCTGCAGCCCCGAGCGGCGCCGGGACCGCGGGCCCCGTGGGAACGGGCGCTGGTGCCCGGTACCTTGGAGTACTCCTGGGCCAGCTTCTGGTACTTCCCCTGCAGCTCCGCCGCTGCCGCCGCCATCTCGGGCTCGGCTCGGCTCGGCCGGACTCGACTCGGCTCGGCTCGGCCGGACTCGGGCGCTCCCGCCGGCCCCGCACGCCCGCTGAATGGCGAGACGCACTTCCGGGTTCAGGGCGGCGGGAACGCGGTGACGTGACTTCGCCGTGCGCGAGGCGGCGGGGGGCGGAGCTTTAAAGCCGCCGGCGCCACCATCTTGACGCAACTTCCAAGATGGCGGCGGGAGGGGGGCGTGGCTACTGGGGCGTAGCGTGTCACGTGACACAGGGGAGGCGCTCGCAACGTTGCCTCGGCAACCGGGCTACGGGGCCCCGCCCCGCCCAAAAAGCTTCGCCTGCGAATGGGGCTGGAGGTTCATGTCGCGACAATCGCGATGGGGAGGGCGGCGAGCGATGCTGCGGTGCCTCGGCGCCATCCCTGCCTGGCACGGTGCCCCCGGCGGTCCCGCTGCTCCTCGCCCGGGCAGCGCTGTCGCCAGGGGGAGCCGCGGGACTCGCGACACTCACAGACGCTGAGGCGGCCGCGGGCCCGCCGCGGGCTCCGTGAAACAAAAGGCGGCTCCCGCACTTCCCACAGCCCGCAGTGGGTGCCAGGGCCGCGCCTGGCTCTCCCTGCAGCCTCCAGCCCTGACTGGAGGAGATACCGGGCGTATCCATTGTGAAAAACGCCAATCACTTGTTTTTAAAATTTTAAAAGTTTAATAGTAATAAAATGGTTATAAAAATAGCGATATAATTAGAGTAATAAAAATTTGGACAATTTGGGTTAGGACAATACGAGACAATAAAAACAAAGAGTTACGGACAGTCTGGGTACATCTTTCTGGGCAAAATAAGCCCGAAAAAGGACCCACGTTAACAGAGGATTAACCCTTAAAAACCATAGCCTGTTGCTTATTCATACACCTCATACATGATGCATAAATTCCATTCAAACAAAGANTCCCTCCCTGGAGACATTCAGACCCCACCTGGACACGCTCCTGTGTCACCTGCTCCAGGTGACCCTGCCCTGGCAGGGGGTTGGAATGGATGATTTCCTGAGGTCCCTTCCAACCCTAACAACTCTGTGATTTTGTGATTCTGGCTGTCTGCACCCAGTGTTGTCCTGGAGGGGCCCTTCTCTGCTCTCTTCTCTCCAGCTTGTAGGTCTCTATTTCAGAGCCATCTTTGAGCTTCTCCAGCATTCAGCCATCCTTTCAAGACTGCTGAGGCTCTGCTACTTACCTCATATTTCTTCTTATCTTTCTTTATCCTCAGACTGGCCAAACATTTAAATGTGTATATACCATCAGCACACTTCAAGCAGAAACTGAAAACATCATAAAAGGTGTATTTGGTACTGCCAGGTACTCAGCCAATGCAGAATTTTGTTTCTGAACATGACTGTAAACAGATGTGTAAGGAAAAGAGTAATAAGGCAAAAATGTGGTGAGATTTCACCAGTATATGCTGAGCATCTGGTGATTTGCAGGTTAAGGGCTTCCTGGTCTAGGACAGAAATGTAGCAGCAAATTATTATTTTTGTTCCGTTTCCATGGTATCATTTTTTTCCACTTGATTTCAGCACAGTGTCTTCATAGCTGTTCCTCAGTAGTGGGTAGTGCTAGAGGTGATAAATCATCATTTTGTTACCTCCTTTTGTCTTTGTTCCCCTTAAGTAGGAGTGGATAGAAGGTGCCCATAATGGGAGCTATTTTTTTCCTTATTCTTGAGGCTTTGATGGTGTGTGTGCGCGCTGTTCTTTTGCTTATCATGGTAGTGAAGTTGGCAAGCCCTAAATATGACATGGGGGCCAGATTAGTAAACATGTTTGTGTCTCCACAGGAAGTCTTAGTGTTGGAGGACATGTTGCTGATCCCTATTGCCAACAACAGCACTGTGCATTTTTAGGAAGTGTAAAAGGGGAGATAGGCAAAACACACACTGTCATCATTCATCCAAATGATCTTGCTGCTGTTCTGCTTTGACTAGAAGAGCTTAAACAGCAATCCCGGAATAAGAAATAAGGAAGCTCTAGCTTTTAACTATTAGAGCAGATACACTCCTCTTTCCATTCCATTTTGCATCCCCTACAGAAGTTTTCTCACAAAACAAATGGGGTTTGCAACTGCTGCAGATCAGGGTTAAGAGCAGCATGCCCTCCATGGTACATTCTTATATGTCAGTGCAGTAAATTTTGTATAGGAAAATTATTTAAAGCCTTTACATTTGACTCCAACCTGTACTTTCAAGTTTGCATTTTCTAGGATGTGTCTTTCATTGAAATGCTACAACCGAAATACTTTGAACACACTTTGCAAGTACTCCTGAGTTTGTGCTCCTCCAAAGATGCTTTTGTCATGCAGTTCTCCCCTGTCTCTGGTGCAGTGAATGCTGGCAGAGAGGTTTCACAGCTGAAAGCTGGGGGGCTGAGCTCAGGGAATTACAGTGCCTAGTTGTGGCAGAATGAATTGCTTCCCCACTGACAACAGCAGTGTTCCTGACTGGGCAGCAAGCACTCGGAGTGGAAGAGCCCAGAATTTATTCGCCTGCATCCACCCAGAGTGACAAGACCCAAGTGTACATCATATAGGGCATTTATCATAGGAGGCAATGCCAGTTGCTTGGAACAAGTGAAAAGAGCAAATGAAAGCTGGATGCTTTTACTGCTTTAAGGCTGAGAGCTGGCTGCAGGATTTTTAGGCTCATCAGAGCGGCCCTACTGCAGTGTATTTAAGAATCAGGCCAGCCTCTTGTGTTTTAAAGTGGTACTGTTTCTTGCCCAGTTTCTCACAGATCCCAGAGTCTCTATAAAGTCAAGAACATACAGCATTATAATTTATCAATTATCCCATGGTGGCTCTTGGCAAACAGCTTCAGCAAATTTCCCCAAAAACACAGGTGACAAAAGTTAGCTTGTTTGTTGGTTGAGGTTTTCACTCTCTCGCAGGAAATTCTCAGATTCATCCTTTTGATTTGCCATGGCAGCTGCAAGTGCTACTTCCCTAAACGTCAGCTGTGCAAAAAATGTCTTCATTGTTGTGTTTCCTCTCAAGAACATCCCTAATTCTCACCTCTCCCTGGAGAGCAAGGCTGTCCCAGCACTGCAGCCCAGGGACGTGTCCCCGCAGCGTGGTGTCCTGAGGCTTCCAGAGCACTGACTCGGTAATCGCAAGGGACTGCTCCTCTTGGCAGAGGTTTGGAGTGAGAGAGCTCATGGGAGTGGAATGCCAAGCAGTGTGGGGTGGTTGGCACAGGACCCCCAAAATACAGCTTTCTGTACCATACCCACGGGATTAGGTACAGGTTATGGCTGCAGGGCTTAATGCGAGCTCAAAGGTGACGTGTGGAGCTAAGGAATCCCACCCAACACTCATGGCATTGTTGTTTCCATGGGGAGAACAGATAGCAAAGGATAGACAGTGTAACAGAGTCTGCTCCTCCCTTGTGTCAATGCTCAGCATCTGGTACAATGGGTGTTGAATTCTAGGTGCTGTCTCAAGACAACTGATTTATTTAAGAATTACAGTGATTGTTTCAAAATCATCCTATTTTCAAGCCATTTCTCCTCCCTTCCTGCTCAAACCGTGTCTTCCCCTCTGTCTTATTAGTCAGAACTTCTACTCACAGACCCTGGGAATAGGTGCAGGTAAAGAAATAAACAAAGAACATATTTAAGATTATCCAGGATGTTTTCTGTGCTTTGGGAAAATAAACTTCATTGTCATCACTTATGTCCTCAAAAGTACTCACAACAAAAGGGTTTCTAAGAGACAGAAAAAATTCAAAAATGATTGGAAGAGAGCCATCTTCAGTCATCAGACTATCACAAGCAGCAAATAAACCACATCCTCGGAAGCTGCGAACACCCGAAACTGGTGTTTTGTTTCTGTTATCGTAGCAACGGCAAGTCTGAACAGCAGGATGTGTGCTCACAATGCACGCTCGTTATTTCTCATGGTGACTGTAACAGACTGCTCGTTACGTGTAACCTTTCACCTCGTCAAAACCTGATTGCTCAGGTAAAAAAGGTAAGTAGTAGAAAAAAAAAGGTATATATATATATGTACAGATAATGCGCCTCACAGACCAGTGTAATTATTATTTATTATCATAATTTCAGTGTTTCCATAGCATTTAAAAACAGAAATGAGAACAAGTCTCGCTCTCTCTCTCCCTGTCATGTCCCTTCCCAGCCCATAGGTTAAACAGCTTGAGTCATCTATAGGGTGTGTGCATGGCCAGGGGAGCGGTGCCTTTGTACAGAAAGAAATTGCTGAGGACGACAAGATGGAAAAACTGAGCAGGCAGCTGCCTGTGATAAGTCAGAGTTGAACTTTGCAGCTCACATTCCACGTGGGTACAGCACATACCAGCCCTGCGTGCAACAGCAGGAACTGCTGTCCCTCCACAGCAAATCCTTACTGATACTCGCTCCAGAAACCAGCAGAACTCAGTAACAGCTCAAAAAGTTTGGGTTTTGAATGCAGAATTCTCCCTCTCTAGGGAAATGAAACATCTTCCCTAGCTCTGCCACCTTTTGTTGAAGGTCTGTACATCTTCTACAGCCTCATTTCTTGCTTTTCTTCACACTTGCAGGGGCCATAGCTGAGAAACCTCAGCCTGGCTAGAACTGCTCACACTGAGATTCCAGAGTCTTGCATGTTTGCTAGTGAAAGAAAAATAAAAGCAATATACATTAAATCCCAGAAGAGAAATTGCCTGATTTCATAGAGAAAGAAATAATGGAGGAGGAGCATTGTGAAGATTATGGCGTGAGAAGTAGATGCTCTCTTGTGTACCCCAGTTGTGACACAGATCTGCAAGCCTTGGGAAGTCCTGACTTACCCATGCAAGGAACATCCACAAACCTGGAGCTATTACCACAGCAAAGATGTCATGGGTTTGTCTTCTCTCCAGAGACAGACACATGAGCAGAGAAAGGAGAGAGCTGGGAGGTCTAGCAGGAGTTTAGGGAACATTTTGATCAGAATTATTCCTGTTATGATCTATTTTTTATTATTAATTTTAAAAGGACTGTAGTGCCTCTGGGAATAATTTGGACTTTTGGAATAATCTAAAGCCAGGTCTTTGATGTGTAAAGAAGAGGGGGATGGAGGAGATGTGGGGCAGGGCTCCTCACTGACAGCACAGGGAGAAGGCACAACACAGCACGCAGGAGGAGAAAGCCATGAACAGTTTTTTGGGCAGCGTGAGCCCAGAGATGGGAATGGGAACTTGGAGTGGTGGAAGGGAGGAGTAAAAGGCAGCAGGAGAGTATCCTGATCAAATCAACTGCTGAAAAAAGTGCCTTGGCAGGGACAGGTTTGTCTTTGTGGATTAGTGTGAACTGGGAAGGAGATACAGCACAAGGAGCAAGGTGGTGTCAGCTTCAAACCCTAACAACAGGAGGAGGAAGAATCCTAGGTGTTGATTATGATTATGATGTTGAAATGAATTATATTAGCATTTAAAATATGAATAATTAAATTTTTTTTGAATTTTACTGCATCTGGGAGGAGGAAGGTCTTGTGCAGTTCTCAGTGTTTTTTCTTTCGTTGTTGTTGTTATGATACTGACCAGTTACAGCAGCATTATCTCAGCTGAATGAGATATCACATTAAGAAGGTAGCAGTGAACTTGAGTGCACTTACAGGGATGTGTAGTAATTAATCAAAGAGTGACACAGCTAGTCAAAAATATCTTCTTCTTCTTCTTTTTTGTTTTTTTGGTAAAATACCTGAGTAGCATTTCAGACCTCTACATTTTAGAAAGAAATAAAATGCAGAAAACTGTAAAAAAAAGCCACACCAAACAACCCCCACAAAAAATGCCAACAAAAATTCTCTGTAGAACTTCATCATTATCAATAATGATTTAAAAGAACTAAAGTTTTCCTGTATGAAAACCCCCTCAAATTTCAAAATTACATCCTTTTTTTCAAATGCCTTTAGGTAAGATGACAAGCTTCTTAGCCTAGATGAAATACAGCAAGAAACAAGAGGACACATAATATTACTAAAAATTGAAGCTTAATTGTTATTGCCATCAGCACTCATTTACTTGAAATCCAGCATTCCTTAGAAGGAAAGCAGGGGTGAGCCACTTGCACAAGCCAGCAAAGAAGGGAAGATTCCCAGAACAACAATGCAGGATTTTCACCTCTAATTGTGTCCCATATTTCTGTGTATAGATCAGAGCTAAAATGAAATTTGGTATCAAGCTCTACCTGGGGCATTTTTGCTTCTCCTCGTTCTGAGACATTATCTATGACAAATAAAACAGCACCACTACGAGGAGCATGGCATTTGTGAAGTTGGGCACCAACAAGTAGGGATTAACCAGCACACTGGAAATAATGAACCTTGACAGATCTAGGGTTAAATACTTTAAAATTAGATCCTGCTGAAAGCCGAATCTTGTCGCTTAGCAACGGCCGCACGGGATCCTGCTGTCACTCAGAGGATGCTTCTCTGGGGAGTTCACATCACGCTCACAGAAAATGGGCTGTGATTGGGGCAAGGTGACATCATATTTTAAGGCAGCAGCCAACACGATTGCACTCGAGTTAATACCCAGAGATTTAAGGAAACATCTTCTCTTTTGGAATGGCTCAGCTCTGCCCACACCTCACCTGACCCCAGGGAAGAGCCTGCGCAGAACAGCGGGACGTGTTGGCCAGCACATCACAGCCAAACTCAACAGGTGGAGTTTTCATCTTTTAAATTAATCAGAGCCAAAAGAAAAGCAAAATGCCTGCTATTTATGGGGGCCTGACTGTGTTCAGAGCATGGAAACCTCCAAAGCCAGTGAGAGAGAATAAAATGTACCCTTACTGAAAATAACTGAAAATTCAGTTTGCTGAGCTAATTTTAGCACTTGTAACAACTGGCAACCTACTGGATTTTAGTGAGGAGTCAAGATACCAAGTTAATTAAATAAAAAAAAGCCCTTGAGTCACAAAATCTATTTTTCAAAGCAATACTGTGTTAAGGTCGGTAGAGGCACCTACAGAGATTTTTCTGAACACCTGCCTGGCAACTCTAAAGCACATAAGCACATCAGAGCATCTGATGTTAGTCTGATAGGACCCATCTTTCATTCTTAAGTATGAAAATACCCAGATTCTGAGCTGCTATCAGCACCTCTGGAATGGACACAGAAACTGGGTATTCAGTCCAACCTAGTATGTTGCCCATAAGGGCCTGGAGAGTCAAGATATCAAGGAAATGGAGATTATGGAAACCAGCATAAAAGCAACACTCAGGTAGACATACCTAGATTTAGGACACTGGATGTCCTTCTCTGAACATTGGAAGAGCACAGACAGGTCCTTCTTTCTTTATTTTGGGCAGGCTGTGCCAAAATGTTGCTCCTGGTGAGCAGGAATGTCACCAGGAGGGATCACAAAGATCATGACAGATCTCATTAAATCAACTTGCAGGTCATGAACTACCAAATTTCCTGCTGACTGGGGCCTCACCATTTGGCAGTGATGGAGGAGAACAAAAATAGGGACATACTAGCTGATAATAGGATTAGTCATGTGAGCAGGTGAAGGCCATACAGGCAAGAATGCTGCAAAAGCAGGGAAATATTAAGGCCAGGTTTCAAACAAAAGCACTCCAGAAGAGTGGTCTTCATTCTTCTCATGCACGTGCCAGCAGGCTGACTTCAGTCTGGAACTGAGGTACAGAAAAGTGGTTAAGAGGAATGAAGATCATGTCTTCCAAAGAGAAAACAAATAATTCTGGTTTGTTTAACAAGTCAAGAGTCTAAGGAGGGAAATGATTGCTTTTGTACTGATGCAATAGGAAAATAAACAGGCCGTTGTTTAACGAAGAGCTGTTTAAACGAATCCCTGGCAGAGGGTAGGTGGTAATTTTATGTCAGCTCTAAGGAGTTTACAGCAGTAAGAGCAGACAGCTTTCAGGAGAGCCTTCTGGAGGAAAGGGGAGAAAAATCCCCAAGCGATCTGAAGACTGAACATTCAAGCAGAGGTGATATTGCTTCACCTTCCCAGATGTTTTTACCCCTCATGGGTAAAAACAGGGAAGATTTTTATGGCTAAATACGCTGGGAAAGTTCACAGTAACAGCACTGCTGGACTACTATGTAATTACCTCTAAGCTACATGTATTCACTCAGACTACTCAAAATAAGAATATTTACAGCTACCTGTAACCTCAAAATGTGTGAAAGAATAACTATAGCCTGTGTCAAATTTAGACAATTTTTTCCAAATAGATCTAATCTATTAGGCATTTCTTCAACAACTGTCCTTAAAATACAGCTGGTGTAAGTACATAATTGCTGCAGTTAATGCTTTATTTTGAGAGTTGTGGCTCCATACAGAGGATCATTTCCAGCAAAGTCATAACAGAGGAAAGCACTCCTGGGAAATTTAACAACAAGCTCAAGGTTCTCAGAACAATATAGTGAAATAACAATTAGAAAGGCATCATTAACATATGATACATGGCTGTGATTTTGTCCAAACTAATTAGAGCAGTTGTTCTCTTATTAGTCTATTAAAATGAACACTAAATCAAATATATTAATAGTGCACATATATTCTGTAATGCGTGATTTAAATTTTGTTAGATACAGCAATAAAACAAGTCTCTTTTATCATCTACTGTTATCACCTGAAGTACTGAGAAGGTTGTATTGTCATCAGATCCTAGAGAGCAAGCTTAACTCAGCAATACCAGTGGGTTAAACAAATAAACAAGAGATGGACCAAAGTCTGCTTTTAATAGAGATAAACATCATGTCACATCTCGTTTTCCTCCTCTGGTGGAAACCTTCCTCTCAGGCACTGGAAGGGCACACACCATGTGTGTGCACTTGAGAGAAAAGCTGGCCCAGGAGCAGCAAGCTGAGCTATAAAATGGGATGGGGAATATTATTTCTGCTAGTAAGAGGGGTTTTTCCCACCTGTGTGCTTTCCATAAGGCCTTCTGTATAAAGAACGAACAGACATCATAAATCATTATCTAGAGAAAGTAAACACTGAGAAAAAAACCCAAGCAAGACCTATGCTGCTTTATCTAGGGACTCATTTTTTAAATTACCTGTCCTGTACTAGGCTGTTGATCTTTGAGTCTCATCCAAGCAACTTGGGCACAGAACAGCAAATAATCACAGATGTTTCATCAGCAAAAGATTCAAGCTATTTCTGCTTAAACAAGTACTTTGCACAGGAGGGCAGAAGTTAGGCAGTAGTGTTTTCAGCAATTTCCAAGATGTCAAAACATTCCTCAGGTTCCAGGTTAAAGGGTGAAACCTTAATTAGATGCTCTTCAAACATAAGGGGCCAGCTATGGATGAATGTGACTGTAAGCAAATCCTACTACGGACTGATAGGTATTTCACAGATGACATCCAGATGCATGCAAACATCTTAACCAACCCACAATGAATCACACATTGGGCTTTTGACACTAGTCCAGTCTCGTGGAAGAAGTTTAAATGGGAAGGTGGAATGTTCAGCACCATCTGAGACCAGAGGCAGGGTCTGCAGACAAAGAGAGAACACAGCGCTTTCTGTTTGCAATGCTGTTTATTTTAGAAAAGCCCCTTTGATCATCTGAATGAAAAATGTGGGCAGAAAAGTCACAAATGTTATAAAACAAAGTTTATTCTGCAATATTTTGTCATAATGAATTGCATCTCTTTGGTAAAAATAAAATTTATAAACATTTTAATTAACAGAGATTAGCATACAAAAACTAAACTTTTGTAAATCGTCTTTAAAACGGGAAAAGGACTAAACCAGAGGAAAAAGGGTTAGAATTGGTCACCTACTGGCAAAATTATTCTAAACAAACCCAAGGACACTGCTTATGCTACATTAGAAACAAGCTAACGGGAATGGTTTTAAAACAACTCTGGTTCATTTGATCAGAAAGCATTCTTACAATTCACTTTTAAATAAATAATAGTTACAATGAATTGGCAATTATAAAATGTTTTATATCACTATATGGCAGTAACATAATACTTTTAATTATGCACTTTTTAGTTTGAAGAAATGTACATTTATAAAACTGACTTGATAATGGCACTGGCAGTTAGGTGTGAAGAATGTGCTTTAAGATAAAATAGCAGGTGCAACATTTAAAATATTTTACCTTTTCTTTTCAATAAATATTTTGACCACACCATTATTAACGTGTATGAGTATACTTTGCTTTAATTAAAGCTTGTACTTTTCAGGTTGTTCAAAAGTTGCAAACCACACAACTTCCATTTTACAGTTGGATTTAAAAACGTTTGATGTGACTTCTGCAGATCAGTAATTTAGGATTGGAATCTGAAAAGCCAGTATAGGTTTGTACAGTAATCACATCAGATTTACCCTGAACAGAGCAACCTCCCATGAACACAGGTCTCATACACTTCTTCACTGCATTTAAAGAACTGAATGTGGCTCATTAATACTTTTCTTGCCAAAATGTATCCAAGTCAACCATTGGCATCAACATTTTACATATGTCACTAAAAAAAACCCAAAGCCCAACAATCAAAATAACTTTTAATTATACTCCATTTATACTATATACACCAGGGTCTTTAACTGAGGTGGCAAACAAACCCGAACCCAACAGATATGTAAGAGAAAGGAAGGGCAGCTCTTCTCCCACTGCCAAGAGAGGTGTTCCACAACTGAGCTGTCAGCCTTTGCTGCCAAACATGTGGGCACAGGCCTGGGACAACACAGGGCAGGGGCACAGCTCATCTGCCTTCCCCTTTGGAAGCAGAGAGGGAAGACAGCAAAGCAGGAAGGGCAGGAAGAGCACGGCCCCGCTGCACGGCTCTGTGTCCCAGGGAAAGGCTGCCACTGCTCCCCCCTTCCACCATTCCAGTTCTCCCAGCTGTAAGGATGGATGGGATGCAGCTTCTGCCGCTAACTGCTGAGCAGGAACTGGTTCTCACTGGTCATTGCATATGGTGATTAAATGCATTGCTAGCATCCCAATCCTTCAGATATGCTGAAGTCATTGTCACCAGCTTCAGGGTTAACAGCAGCACAGCCACACTCTCAATAAGTACTAACATCTTCCAAGTTTATCTGAGGCAAAAAATAATTCAGAACCAAATCAAACCATGGAGCTGACTACGAACACAGCTTCCAGAATACCTGGACTTTGGTCCAGCTTTCACTGGAAGCCACAGAAAGCTGCACCCACTTCAGCAGGAGCCAGGCAGCAGCACCCCTCTTCAACAGTGTGACACTGAAATCATGGCACCGAGCAAAACCTCAGGCTGCTCACAGTATTTCTGTGTATCTGAATCCTCCTTTTCACATTGACACAAGCTCTGCCCTTCACAGTTTTCCATGAGAGTTCAAAAGCAACCCATGAGCAAGAAGAAGCAGTTCCACCAAGCATTCACGTCTTCAGCTCCTGAAATTCTAAGAACCACTGCTGTTGGTACTTAATTTTCCTTTAAATGGCGAGTTTTACCCCTACTACCCATCAGTATTACATCCAATATCAGATCTAATTGGCTAATGCAGCATTTGTGATAGCCAGAACACACACACATCTGCACACACATTGCCCTGTTACAGGTGTAGGCTAACAGGAATGAAGCAGAGTATTTTCCTTCCCTTTCGAGAAATAAAACTAATCATTCTTAAAACTGAATTGGAAAAAGAAAAAAACAAACAAAAAAACCTGCAAAAAAAACCCCTGCAAAAACAACTTTTTTTTTTCTCTCCTAGTGTTTGTGCTTTAAATTCCAAAACACCAAGAACCTCAAATATTTCAGGCTTGATCCAACAGCCATTGAGTCAGCAGGAGCACCACCGTTGTCTTCAAGAGGCACTGGAATGGGCCCTCAGAGCAACAGACCTTCAGCAGCATGGCTGTGTTTGCATTGGAAGTAGACAGCTTAGGACAGGATTCATGAAGAGACTGACAAATAAGAAAAAAAGAAAGAAAAAAGGGGCGAAAAACCCACACTAGTCTAAGAAAGGCATTCAAATAGCCAGGAAAATACTCCCTTAGGGAAAGGTTAACTTTTGGCTGAATCCAGCACTGTTTTCAACAGTGGACATTGGTTTCCCAAGTGGCTCTGCTCCTAATTTTCACCCAGCTTGCCCAACACCTGGTGGAAGCAGCAGCTTCACGTTGGTGAGAACATTTATGGCACATCATGCTACCTTTCAGCAACACGAAAGATGACCTTGGATAGCTGTATACAATTCTGCAACATACTTAAGGCATCCTTGTATGTACAGTACTGTTAAAACCCACTCCAACAGAACTGCTTACCCATTTTTGAACAAAAAATTAATAAAAAAAAAGAAAATATGTAAGTAGGAAGATGTAAGTAATCACCACTGATTTTAAAAGAAAAATAGGGATAACGTTCAACATACCACAAAAAAACCCATTTTTTGGCTGAAGGATGTCTAGGAACTATAAAGAGATTCTCTTATTGCAAAATGAATTTGAATCCTTTACATGGAAGTCAGAGCCCTTAGACAGAACAAAATTCACCTCTGCAGATGGGGCCAGCAGAGATGTAAATATGATCCACAGTGTGCATCTGAACAAACACATCTCTGAAAAAAAAAGTCAGCTATTGAAAAGAAAAAAAATTAAGAAGTGATCATTAAGAAGTATGCTTTTGGGTTTTCACAAGTCATGCATATCTTCTAATTTGAGAAGATTAAATATTTTCTTTTTAGGTGGTGATTTAAAAATAAATGGCTAAATTATAGTTTGCGCCAAAAATAAAAAAAAAAGCAGTGAGTCCTCTTATGGCTTTGATCTCCCTTGTGAAGGGCAAAAGTAGAAGAGTATTGCCACAATTAAAAAAAATATATGTATATATTCAACACTGACAAACATATTATTTTTTCCTCTGATTGTGACAGTGGGTCTTTGCAGTACTTATTAAGGAACTCAAGCACGTTTGGATGCCAGCAAGGTGGAGCAGAGACCCTGCCGCTTCCTTCAGCTCCTCATCGATCTCCTGACACAGCTCCTCGAGTACTTTCTGGCTGGGCTGACTCTCCTTGGAGCTATCTCCACAAGGCTGGGATGCATAGCCACTGTCTCCCAGAGGATCGTCCTCGTAGTCGCCGTCCGTGTCCACCTCGCTGTGAAAGCCCTCGCTGCCGTCGCTGCCCTCGTGGCTGGCCTTGGAGATGAACTCGTAGACCTCGTCCAGGGAGGACAGGGAGGACACGCTGGAGCGGGAGGCGCAGCGCTGGGAGCCCATGGAGCCCATGCTGCTGGCGCTGTAGTTGTGATCCTCGCTCGGGTCGATGTTGGCGGCCGCGGAATCGTTCTCGGGCAGGTTGATGGAGCTGGGGGCATCGAAGGCGCTGCCGTAGCTCCTCTTCTTGGGTGTCTTCAGAGGCTGAGGTTTCTCACCTATGAGAAACGAGATGTGTCAGCAGGCAAATGCCCCAGTGAGATCACCTGCACCACCAGCACGCTGTGCCTGGCTGGCTGCAAGGGAAACTGAATTCCAGCACGTAAAGTCACAACATGCCCGTTTACTGTCACCCACAGAGGACAACAGTCACCACCTAATCTCAGCTAAGAGCTAGTGGAGCAGAGGGGGAAATGATGCCTCTGGTTTTAGCTTTTATATTTTTCAGATTTTGTGCTGCTTTAGTGTATAGTTCTGAGCCTCATATTAGGGGATAGTAAGGTCTCTTCACAAAGTATTTAGACAAAACAATTCCTTCTCTAGCTGGGGACCATGGACCAATGATCCAAATTTCAGGCCCAATAGCATAAACAATGGTGGACTAAAGAGAGAAAAACAAGAAGGCTGGGACTTCATAATCTAAAGCTGTAATTGTACAATTAACTCCAATATGCAAATGGACCAGAACTTAGAAAAGTGAGAGACCCCGTGACCGGTTGTCCATTTTTGCGACCATTTTGGGTTCATCTTGGGTGTAGCCCTGGCTGGGCCCTTGTGCTGCCCAAGGTGGATCCATTGAGGCCTTCTAATAAATATCTACTTTATTCTTTAACTCCATCTAGTCTCTGTTCTAGGCCAGCCTTCACAAGGCATCAAAGTAGCCAAGAAACTCTTACTATCTAGCACTGAGAGGGCAGGGATGGAACTTTGCAGAAAAAAATCAAAATTAATGGGGAAAAGAAAAAAAAGGCAGCTTCTAATAAAACTCTTGCAATGCTAGCTGAAAGAATAATTAAATCTGAATTGCTTCTTCACTACTCTTACTGTTTGGAAACTAGACCATACTTGTTTCCTGAAATTTTACAGAGAAAGTATTTAGTTAGTGAGTAGAGAAGAAAAACAAGAGTAAAATGGCTTATGCTTACAGTCCAGCATCCCTTGCTGAATGGAAGTATTTAACAGCATCATTGCAGTAGCAGCATCAATATCAGATTCTGTGAAGCAGAAGCAGCAAAATGTTAGAACTCAGGTAAGCCTGACAAGATGAGGCCTCTAAAATATACCAAGAATACATATATATATATATATATATATATTTGCCTGTACTGGCCTACACCAAAGAGTAAGGGTGGGGGGAATGTACAAACTCAGACAAAGCATGACCCCTGTACAGCTTAATACTGTTCCAGATCAGTCTCATACCTTAACTATGACATTCAAAGGCCGAGCTCTCACGTTGCACTCATTGAAGCCAAGAATCAGTGACACAATTAGACTTTCATGTGACAATGCTGTTGCTATACTTAACAAGTGCCTTTTGTTTGTACCAGTTGGGAGAGAAAGATTAGACCCATGGCACAGCAAAGCACCTCAGCAGCTCCATACCCTGGCTGTGTGAATGTGCAGGGCCCATTAATGCAGCACTAATTCAGCACACCTCCCTCCTCCAGCAGAATTTTCCACACTAATAAGTCAAACGGAAGAAATTGAGACTGCAAGGGGGGAAAGGGCACTGAACTGCTCAATCTAGAAAGCAGGGGGATCTAAATAATAAATAGGTGTGTAGAAAAGGTTGAGGTGAATTGTGGCACTGTCAGCTGCAGTGAGAAGCACTGCTGCAAAATGCCATCCTTTGCAGAGTAGATTGCTTACATTTTTGAAAGGCACCTTGATGATAACGGGGCAGAGAGTGACATTTCTAACCAGAACAAGGTGAAAGGGAAAAGAAACAAGCACGCCTTTCCCACTCATTTCAGGACACGCTCGTGCCCTTTCAAGAAGAGGAAATCTAATCCATTCTTTGGCTCACTTCTGCAATAGAGGATGAATACTCCTTATACAGAACAGAAATAGGCACGGTGGACGAACCAGGCCAAACTGGAGCACAGAGACAGTGAGCTCTCACAAGAGCCTGGGTGTCTGAGAGCAGAAGATCACATCTGAGGTGTAGGTAGGTATGTACATAGCATGAGCAGCGAGTAGAGAACAGGGCTGGAAGGGACCAGCTGCAAGCAGAACAGGCTCTCAGTTCTGCTGAACTGGAACTGTGGGGGGAACTGTTAAAGCAAAACATCAGCAGGGTCATTTTTGATAGCATTTGCTTTCTTCCACACAACACAGGCATTAACTGTACTACTGAATTTAAGGAGAGGGTAGTATTGGGAGGGGGACTGCAGAGTTTGTCAGCATGGCTTCCTTATCTTGATAATTCTCCCTAACTTTACCCCTGGTCAAGGAGAAATTTGAAGAACATGACACCTTGGGAATGTTGTACCAACACTGGAAGGGCACTGAGCTGCTGCTTCCAACATAGGTTATAAACCATACACATTTCCCCCCTTGTTTTCCATGCCTTTCATTTTAAATCCAGCATACTTTAGGCTCTACCCCATTGTACTCACACAATTATTTTTTTTTCCTTTTGCTTTGGCTTTCTTTGGCAGAAACAGCCCCTGAATTCATAGGTTATACGCACTCAACTGACAAAAAGAAGTAGAAAAATAAAGCATGAAGTGTTACTTTGCTCCACTAGTGTAATCAGGAAGTGAAATATTCCCATTCCTTACTTGCTGTCTCAGACATTTTATTTGATCATCTGATGTCGGTATATAAGCACCACCTTATTAAAATGACAAGCAATCAGAGGCATTAATGCAATGCAAGATTACTACCTACAGAGAGTATTTCTGCATCTCAACACTCCCAAAGAATGAGGAGAGGCACTTCTGCAGTGTTCTGTGTCGCTGATAATGTGCTTTGGCTTCATTTGTGATTGCTCTTCTCAACAATGCAGTATTTCCCAAATTTACATTTCTCCAGCAGAAAGGCTGAGGAAGCACCTTATTACAAGGAATTCTGTTCATCTGCACAGGAGCTGCCCTGTGGGACCCCAGGAACATGAGTGGCTTGCCTCTAACGCCACAGAAATGCTGAACAGGCTCCCCCACAAGCAGAAACCAAGTGATACCAAATACCTGTCATTATTTTGGCACCTCTGGTATAGCTAAATGGAAGAGGCAACATCAGATTGGCAACCTCCAAACCTGTCACAGGGCACACCAGCAAAATCCTTAGGAGCAGAGGGATTTCTTGTGTTCTCCAACAAGCCCTGAGAACCCCAGATCCAGCAGCCAGCCAGCCAAGGGATGTTTCCTTGGCGCCCAGATGCCACCTCTGGGGCGCATGGCCACCATTACCTGTGGGCCAGGCAGCTGCTTGGTCTCCAAAAAGCCTTGGCTTTGCTGCCTAACCAAAAGTCCTGGTTTGTGGCCAAAAACTAAAAGCAACCTTCTCACCTCTAAGCCTACTGAGCCAGCAAATCAGGGAGCTGGCTATCTGCTCAGGTCCCACCTGGGCAGTGCCCTTCGCTATCCTGCTGAAAGAGCTGTAACAACGCTCCTCTGCAACACATTTTGTTAGACTCAACCCTTTAAAAAATGAGTACTGTTCACTTTTCAGCACTTAAAAACCGAAATTATTATTATTATTTTTGTCTAGGACAAGCTAATTAAGCTTTATTAGCGAGGTGCAAGAGCTGTGCCCAACTGGCTTCTTCAAAAGAAATGCTGCAAGCCCCAGCACACCTTCTAGCTCCCTCTTGGTACCACAAGTTTTATACACTAACTTTTGCTACCTTTGGGTCTCAGTTCTTCAGATTCATTTTCTACTGAACTATTCATTAAGTAGGTCATACTTGGGAGTGATGCATGTGCTGAATATTTTGCTGTCAGAACAAGATGGCCCCAATTACACCTTGAACTTCACCTCACGGATTTAAAATTAACACATGAGTAGCTAATATAACACACATGCATTGTACTACATCTGGGTTCTTTTGTCATCTAGCAAACCCTTCAGAGCAGGGACAGAGACAACATCAGCTGGGCTGCAGTCCATGCTTGTGACCAAAACCAGGGGAGGAGAGTGAAAGGAAATTCCAAGTTTACCTTTGAGAGCTCGGCCGTGATTCTGCTGAAGCACTGAAGTCAGGTAGTGAGGGGACGACGACCTACTGAAAAAGAAATTCAACAGCTCAAAGCCAAGCCCTGCTCAGGCAAATGATTGATACAAAGTACAGCAGACACAATATTATGATCATAGAAGCCTAAAAACAAAACCAACCCTATTCACCACAGGGAAGGCAAGCGATTTCTGCTGCCCTCAGTAGATGGCTCAGCACTGGTTCATAGTTTGTGTAGCACTATTTAAGCCATCACCAGCATTTGGAAAACACCTCCAAATCCACACACTAAGCAAAAATCTTGTTGGCAACAGTCACTGATTTCTACAGATTTTCTATACCTGCCTAAAGGCTGGATATTTTAAACAAAGATTTTTTAGTACATAAAACCTACACGTGAACAGAACATTAGCTCATACAGGGATGCTCAGAGGACAGGGAAGGACCAGTTGTGATCATTTGCTCTTCCAAGCAGTGGTGGGCAATTAACAAAAACAAAAAGTAGTAGGCAAAGACCTGTGGAAGAGCAAAAAAAACCAAAACAAAACAAAAACAAGTCAAGACAACTGCTGATTTTAAAGTTGATGCTATCCAGGGTGGCTTTTCATAATCAGACAAGCTTTGCACCAAAGTACCCTTAAATCCCTCATAAAATAAAGGGCAAGTTAAAGCTTTCACATGTTTTGGGTTTTTTTTTTCCTGCTACACACCCAGCCCTAATTATTTAGTTTATTATAAATATATTAGTGAGCATTTAGAAGTAACTACAACAAAAATAGTACACACTATTAAAATTGCATGAAATGTAGCAATGTGCATCTTTTATAGTGCTGCTAGAACAATCTGAAGGGTGATAACAGAATTTTTAAGCCCAATGTGCAAGAGAAACCTCAGCTGAATGGGAAAAATGTGCAAAAATAGGGTTCACTGTCTGGTATCTTTTCTTGTAGCAGCCATGGAGTGTAAAGGGAACAGATCCAAAAATGGGTGGGGGGGAAAAAATTAAAAATAAAGGAAAGCAATGGTCTAACCAAAATGGCTGGCTTTGCAGCCCTCAGACCCATTGCACAAAGAGATGCTAAACATCATCATGCTTTTGTCTAACCTCAGATCCTTCAAAAATCATGTCCACATAGAGCTCCCCCTAAGTGAATTAATGCCTGGTATTGATTAAGACAAGCCATGCATAAGGTATGAACAAGATGAGGACTGTGGCTGTCCCCAGGGCTGTCATTCGTGTAGCACTAGAACCAGAATGCAGCCAGGGGCTTCACAAGGACTTGTTGAACAAGCTGTGCAGAAATAAAATGCATCAGGCATGCCAATCATCTATGATAATACAAATTTCAGTGTCACTAGACACAGATTACAGTTTTGGAAAGCTTCTGCTCAAAGCAACAGCCTAAATTTTATTTTAAAATCGTGCTGAATGATAGGCAGACTCCCCACAAACACACTGTAAAATAATCATGAACACCAGTCTTCCCACTGGAAAATTCAGAGACTGCCACAGCTGAATTTTAGGATCACTCTGAAGATAAATTTGGACAGTACTTCAGCCTCTCTCCAGCTGAACCTCTGGGCTTCCTCCCTCTCTACAACAAATCAGATCCTTGGGGGCCCTTCCCTAAAATTAGGCCAAAATTTAAATCAAATCTAAGCATGGAAGGGGAAAAAATAAATCTGTTTTTCTGGGTATGATGGAAAGTCACATAAATGTTTTTTATTACTGAAGGAAAATAAACCAGCTTTCATTAGGGAGCAGTTTAGTATCATAATATGTTGTTTTTTATTTTCTTGTACTCATAAATAAAAGCACTGCAAAACCCTTCCCGTGTTGAAGTCAGTGGGAATTTTGCCATGTGGCTTCATTAGATCCAGGATTTCCTTGTAACTGTTGGCAAGTGTGACTAGTCCTTCAGTAAAGAGAAAAAAAAAGTAACCAAAAACAACAGCTTCAAATTAAAGTCCTGCTCTTCCAAGTACTTAAGCATGCAGATGAAATGTCTCCTTCCTCACACCTAATTTTGGTATGTTGCATTTATCCAAGCTAAGTAAACCACACTTAACACAACTTTAGCTGCACTGATCTTGGAGACCCTGGAGATTTTAAAAGCTTAACTGGTCAAGGCTCTGAACACCCTGCCCTAGGCTGAGTCTGTCAATCCTCTGCACCTCTGGCAGGACAGACAATTCCCCATCTGTATTATTCTCTACATTTTAAAGTCTGGCTGTACTAACACAGACAGAGCATTAAAGCTTCCAAGGACCAAACCTTCAGTTGAGTTGTACCCAAAACCAGAGGTCCATACCCTCACACAGAGACATCAAAGCCTGTAAAAGCATTATCCTCTAGAGCCCAACTACAGACATTTCAATAATCTTTATTCCCATAAACCCCAAGAAATACCAGCAGTCATCTCATAGTTCCTAATCTGACTATTTCTTAATATTTAAATGTTTCAGGGTTATTTTAGTAGTGCTCCCAATTCCAAGAGAAAGCTGTAAAACAGGATGCTTCTGCCTGGCTTGTTCCAGCCCAGGATGGCCCTGGGCTGGAGAGAGACCAGAGGCAACTGGTTCTACCTTGTGGGTTACAAACCCCACTGGACAAGCCCATGCCACACAAAAATCTCGAGCCCCTGAGGCTTGCACAGGGGTGCCAGCTCCCAGGGTCAGTGTCCTGCTGGAGCCTGAGAAATGCCTGCTCAGTGTTACCAGTTCTACATCCTGCTCCAGGAATCCCAGCTCCTCCTGCTCGTTGAGGGAACTACTTGCAGTAAGGTTAAGGCATAGGGCAATGTACAAATACCTTAATGACCTCTTATCTCACCCAAATTCTTTCCTGGACTTGACAAACCAGCCACATGCCTTCCTCAGAACTGAGCTCACCCAACGTGCTGCGCTGCGTTCCGTCCTCCTGCCTCCACAGGCTGACCTGGCTGCTGCTCCTCTTCCTCTGCTCAGGAACTCTGAGCCAAACTCTACATGAGTTTGACTTCAAATTCTCCAAAGTCTAGTGTCTAATCTTAAACTGTGCTGGTGAGGAAGTCCTGGTTTCAGAATTCTTGCATGCTCCACCTCACACTACGTTTATGGCAAAGGCTGTCTTTTCCATCCCAGCTGCAAAATGCTTTTAAACAGCCTCAGAGAAAAACAATCCTCTCAGGGCAGCATCTCAGCACTTCAGACTGTGGAAAAGTTGATTGTTTTTGACAAAAGTACAGAATAGATACATTTTATATCCAGACAAGTGACTTACAGGAGAAGACACCCACCTCCTCCACATCAGGAGTCCTGATGGACTGTGCTTTAAAGAGGATTTTGCTCCAGTTCCCAGGACTGCCTGCCCTCTTGCAGAAATTGGGCTCTCCAGAAAGCAGCCAGCACACCCCTGACCTTCTTCTATTAAACTCTCCCACAGTTAATACGAGACTTGAACACACCCCAGATGTGCTGTCTGGGAAGCCTGGGCTCACTGCCCACCTGACCCAGCTAAGGCCCACTCAAATTCTGCTCTTGGGTGGCAGCAGATAACAACACTTCAACACCCTCTGCCACCTGGAGCAAGGCATCCTGCTTGGATGAGAACTCCACCTACCTGGGTGGCGATGCTGGTGGTGTATAAAATGCAAGTGCTGAGGAAAAAGGCTGTTTTTTCAGTGCTTGGACAAGATTAGGTTTATATTTTGGGTCAACGCACCACAAGGACCCTTTTCCATTCACCTGCAATGAAGAAACACAGCGAATTAGAAAATCCAGGACCAGGCTGGTACAGTCCTTTCTGATTTAATATCCCCAAGCTGCAGCACAGTGCAATGACTGCATGTAGGCACACACCACTGCACAGCTGACACACAACATCCACAGGCAGTTCCATCCTGGATGGTCCCAAAATTGAGAAAATGGCCCTGAGACCCTCATTATAGACTATGGAAGCACCCATCTTGCAGGTCATGATAGCATCTCCAAAACCCCTTCTCTAAAGCCCCATTCCCATTTGTTCCCTAAATGCTGTAAACCTTATTTTAACACTCAATAAACACAGCTGTGACTTTAGGGGCCTGTCCAGGCATCAGTAAACTGATCAGCAATCCTTTCTTTAACAGGTTTCTAGGTAAGAAACCAAAGCACCTTTCCCTTGGTTTAGATATAGACACATACTCATTAAACTTTACACCACCCTGGAAAAGGATCTTGCTCAATGTCCAGCTACAAAATGGATTATTCCCACTTTCTCAGAATCTGAAAACCTAATGAAAGTATCTTTGATGCACAGTGTAAGCAGCCCTGTGCTAGTCACTCTTGATATTAAATTTGGTGTATTGAAACTTAAAGAAGATAAAGCACCTCTTGCTTGTCTCAAAGCTTTCTTCACGAATTTACTAAATAAAGAACCTATCTTTTTTTTGAGCCTGCTACTTCTTGCAACTTAATTAAATAGTTCTATTCTATAATAGAAATTCCATAATCACTGACCTGACAGATCAGCTAAAAGCTCTGCCCGTAGCAGCACCAGATTTTTTGGGGAAAACAAATGCTACAGAAATGGAAATGTACATGGCTGAAGGATGGGGCAGCTGCACACCTGAACAGTAAGATCCTTCTAAAGGATTTTGGGGGACTAAAAATCAGAGCAGAAACCCAAACTTCATGGAGAAACTCCTGTGAGCCCACAGTGGCCAGCTGGCCTCCTCCTGCCAGAATCACGGGGGGCAATAATTCCAATTTATGGATGGATGCTTACCCCAGACTAAAAAGGACTTACAAAGCATGTAAGTCTGTGGTTCTATTTAAGTCACAGGGGTTTTCTGAGAAGAGGAAATACCTTGCTATCAAGAGAGAAAAATCAAGCCAGGGAGAGCCCCAGGTAAGAAAGAGATGCAGCTGCAATTGCAGCTAAAGCCACTGCCTTTAATGCAGATCTCTGAGCTGCTGCATCTCTCCAAGTCATTTTTTTTAACCTGAATCTTCCTTATACTTACCTTTTCATGCTAAAGCTGAGCACAGCCTGTAAGATACTTATGAATAAGCTTACTTTTAATTAATAAACAGCCATGGTGGCTGGCAGGATGATTTAGCCACCTAGATACTAACAGGAGTCATCCTCCCAGCTGGCTCTCTCCATCATCTCACTGACAGACTTACACCCTGATCCTTTACTTCTCCCAGACCCCTTTCCCCAGTACCCCAACCATGCCCAACTGGCTTTTTTCCCCCTCCTTTTCACAGTTTGGAGGCTGTTGCCCCCAGGGAGCAGCAGGAAGTCCCTTGAACAGCAAACCACTTCTCTACACTGTTTATCTGCTACCTTATCTGCTACTTTAGGTGAGCACTTTTGCTTCATGCCTCACTCAGTTCAGCTGCTGGGGGTTATTTTCCCTCTTTGATCTTCCCAGCAAGGTACTCCTCCAGTTTGCTGCCCTGACAACACAACACAAGGATTTTGGGTGGGTATTGCAACAGCAAGCTGAACCCGGGCACACCCTGAAGCCATCCAGACACTGACAGATCCAATGCAACAGGCAGTAAACAGAGTGAGTTCTTTGGGTCGTGTGTAATGTGAAACCACACTTCCACCCACCTCTGGAGATGCTAAAAGTAGACATTGAGCTGCAGAGATGATGGAGCTGCTCCTGTGCTTTGCTTGCACCCTCTGCTTAGCAAAGACAGGGGCAGAAGTCCAGCCCAGGTCTGAAATCAAGTGTCATGTGTCAGGGGACAGCCTGCCACAGCTGGAGCTGGAAATGCCCCAGAACCAATATCCAGCTTTAAAACAAGCCACAACAGACCGTGCCATTTCTCCTAGCAAGGACTAATTCAGGACACTCTAAAATGCTAAACTGCCTTTGGAGGTTAGTATTTCACTTCAACAGTGAGGCAAGTGTTGGAATGAAATGGAGGTGTAACTTGTACTAAAGATCTAGAGAAAAATCCCTCTAGAGTCAGTGAAAAGAGGCCACCAGGCTTTTCTTACTCTGCAACTCAAAACAGGGGCAATCATATAGTTCTGAGATTAGTTTTTGGTCTATCACCTTTTCTGCATGTTTCCAATGTTTCTAATTTGACTTGCAGGATTTTATCTAGGCAAAAATAAAGGAATGAAAAGAATTCCTGCATTTTGAAGTATAGGAGCTATTTTGTAAAGACAGTACATTTCCAGCCCCCAGCATTTCAGGGCTGGATTACAGAAATGTGGGCTGGAAATGAAATGCCTGCCATGATCCAACCTTATCCTTTACCACTACCCCACCACAGTCCCACCAAGTCTGAGGAGCAACAAAAGCAGAGCAGCTCAGCTGATGCTGGTGGCTCAGGCTCCCTGCAGGCACATGTCCCCACATGTGCTGCAGAGAGCTGTCCATCAACTTCACACCTGGGAGCAGTCCTGGCTCCATCAGGGATGGACAGTCTTCACCAGCTGCATCCACCTGAGCAAGGTGAACCACTGGAAAATACTGTCTGTGTGCAAGGTGGTGTAAAATACATCCACCAAAAGGTTTACCACAGAAAAGGCATCTCTCTCCTATCTCCCCAGGCTTATGGATGCCCTGCTCCTTGCCCAAACACTTGAAAAGCTACAGGTTATCACCACCTCGACAAAAAAAATAGCGTACCACAAACACCTAAACCAGATATTTACCAAGAAAAGGACATTTGTTAAAGATATTCAAGCTCTGTAACCCCCAGCCTCTGGAGAAAACAGTGGCAGGGGCCTGCCAAATTAATGTTTGATGTGGATGTTGATCCTGCCTCCTCACACCTTTTCTCCTCAGCATCAATTAATGCATAACTCCCAATGCCATAATCATAAAAACAAGTCTAAGAAAAGAGCACGGAGACTCTTCATGGCTTTCAGCCCCAAACCCCTTTTCACTTGAGGTCCTCCTGTGCTGTAGATCAGATGCCGCTCCCTCAAAAAAAGCAACGTCACAGCGTAGGCGCCTCTCTCCCCAAGCCCAAGGCAGCACGACAGTGCTTAACATGCAAAGAGCTTTAGCTGTATCTTTTGAGGATCACTGACTCACAATCACACCTCCACATCTTCAGGGGCACCAGGGCCACAGCAGGAACACTGGAAGGCAAGCAGGTGTCCCTGGGACCGCTCCAGCATCACCCCCTTGATGTTCATCACCCCATTACCAGAGACCCACTAGGAATCTCATCTGCCTGGCTGACTGCACACATGTTCTCAACTGCAGCTCTAAAAGAAAAGGTATTTCAGGTCTGTCACCAGGGGTGAACCTTGACACACCACTTAGATACAGCAGCAGTGTGCTATGTGCACACAGGGCAGGCAATGGTATTTTAGCAGGGTGATGATGTCCATACATCCTGATCCCATGGCATGAGAAGTTCCTCCTCTTGACTGCAATGCTGGCTCATGAGGCATCTCAAGGCATTTACCTTCCCTTCAGCACCACTCATTAAAAGAAAACCATAACATGTAACTTTTTCCAGTGGTCCAAGCAAGGACAGTCTTCCCCCAATCTCTGTTGGATGCTGTCCTAGACCCCTGAACCCCTGCAGCCTGCAGGTATTTAGCTGGCTGGTGCAAATATACACACAGAACAATCAGCCACACCTATGACCATCTAGAGCTACATCTGCAACATGATGGGGCACATCTGGTGGGAACAGCTCTGCAGAATAAGGGAGTTGGTGCTGAGGGGTCACCTCTTTGTGCCTTGGATATTCTGCTCAGGTCTGTTCCAGCAGGGTCTTGTGGACAATGCCCACAGCCATCAGGGCACAGTAAACATGCTCCTGCAGCAACTCTTCCAGGTCAGCACCAGCCAAAATGAGTCCAGTGCAAGAGTCCTGAAACTGCCCTGCAGTGCCAGCTCAGAGGGGTAAGTGGGGAAAAATCAGCTTTCTTTCAACATCCAATCCAAAACAAAATATCAGCATTACGGCAAAGACGAGAATGGACTCTTCCTACTTTTGCTGTCTGACCTCAAAGAGATGATTTCACAGCAGACAGCCAGCAGCAATAGCCAGGGAGGTGTCAGAGAGTAGATCATGCCCTGGGATGCAGTGGCACAGACCATCCATTCCCTACTGTCAGATATTTAGACTCTTCCAACACAAGAGCTCAGATTCATCTGAAAGGCTGTAAACCCTTCATACCCTGATGTTAGCAAATAAACCAGGCTCCTCTGATACAACATGCCATGGACCTTTCTGCTTCCACAGGCACTTGGCATAGAAGAAAGCTGATTGCGTGCTCTCTTTGAAGTACAAAATGCCATCAACAAAGAAAAAAAAAGGAAAAAAGTACAAAATTATCTTGCCCTTTCTGGGAAGCACCCAGAGGCACGGCTAGCACATGGTTACATGCAACAGGATCAGAAAAATGAGCTTGTGAGCAGCTGCTGCTTGCTCCAAGAAGTGACACCTTAGGAGCTCATCCAAAGGGGTCTGCAGCATTTCCATCACCCGCCAGATCAACTTCCATGGGGTCCAGGCATGCTGCTGTGTGCCACAGACTCATGTGCAAGCAGAATTTGGAGCAGCACTCTCATCTGGTCCTTTTTTAGGGAGCAGAGGGTAAAGACTGAACTGCTGTTGGTTGGAAATGAGGAAGCTTCAGCAAAGTTTCTGGAGGGGCTTTTTTGGGGTGGTGTTTTTTTGTAAGCACAGTTTCTGTTCTTCAGAATTACAGAGCTGTGCAGTTTCTGGAGCCCTGGGAAACCACTGACAGAGCACATCAGCATCACCTTGCTGGTAGCAGTGGGAGATATTCTGCATTTTGCTCTTCCTACTAGAAATGTCACCTCGAGCAGCAAGCCATCCTCTGAGCCCAGCAACACCCATGGAGATGCCAGGGTAAGCAGGGGACCAGGCAGTGTCAAGCTCCTGCCACCCAAATGCCAAGACAACAAGTTTGACTGGTAACTGCTAACCCATGAGGCTGGAAAACATCAGAGCATTTAAGGGCAGATCCACAGACAGAAGGAACTCATACCACAGATTTCCCTTTCCTGCCCTAATTTTTTTGAAACTCATGCCACCCTCCTTGGACAGAGCCACCCAGGTCTTTAACAGCACTTCTGGCACCTACAGCAGTGTGTGGTCCCTGCTCAGACCCAGTCCTCCACACAGGGACAGCTTGGGCATCTCGGTTACCCCATTACAGCACCTAGAGCCATGTTAAGAGCCCAGCCTAACACTCAGCAGGATTCAGCAATGGGGTAGTTAATGGACTTGCCGCACTGCAATAAAAATCACTTTTTTTTTCCAGGGCAAAGCTGCTGCTTGTGAAAACAACACCCTAACAATTTAATGCAAAAGCAGGAATATTGAGAAGCAGTGGTGTTCAGTCCTATCAGCACAAGGCAGTCCTCCCCAGTGCCCACTCAGCTCCAGGATCCCTCTCTACAGTGAAAAGCTGTCAAGCACTCCAAGCATTGCAGACATTTCTGATAACAAGCCTGCTACCACCGAGTCTGACCTCCAAGCACAGGACTTGTTTGTTGACTTTCAGTATGTGGTTTGTTAGTTTATTTAAGTCACAGCCAGCTCTTTGAGGAACAAGATGGGGAATGAGAGAGGGAGGAAGAAAGTCACTAGTAAAATCATATAAATCAGAAGAAGAAAGAACTTGTACAGAAAAGAGTATCCTTGACTTTAAGAAGTGTGTGTGCACCACACAGAGACGCTCATCTTATGACAGATGTTAAAGCATTACAGTCCATTAAATGCAGGAATTAATATGGTTACTGGAAAGCTAGAGCTGTGCTAAGTGTAACAGGAGATCACTAGTGGAAGAGTCAATTTAATATTTGAGAAAGCTCTTGGACTGAGGAACACTCAACCATGTACATCCAGTGTGCCCACAAGCAAGGGCACCTTGCAGGGGACCGAATCTGCACCCAGAGGGGCAACATCCCTGCCAGCCAAGCAGGGAAGCTGGTTGGCATCCCATAATCATCTCTGCTTGCCAGTGCAACTGGAGCCATGGCCATGCTGGAAAAGCAGGGAAGGAGGAAGATACCCCAGAATTTCAGCACTGGAAAACAGAGAAAGCACTAGTTTAAGAGGCTTCATCAAGAAGAAATCCTAGGAGAGTTATCTGAAATTTCAGGCTGGTTATTGCAGGCTAACAAAATTGCAAGTAAATGGAAACAAGAGTCCTTTGCAATTGCATGTGTGCCAGATTTTAAAAGGATGCACTACAGCTGGGTGTACCTAGGTGAACAATAAATAACAAAACCCAGTGACTTTTGTCATCCTATGATTTCACAGAAGCAGCATTTCCAAACCACCTCCATCTGCAAACAAAGTGTTAAGAGGACACGGTGGGGTGAAAACAACCCAAACAAAACATACTTAAGAACAACAGAACCTTCTCCATTTCTCCCTGAATTTCCAACTTGCTCCACCTCCCCCCTGCCAGGTCTCACCTTGCCATGGCTTTTCTCCACCTTTCGGAAACACTTGTTCAAGGAGAGGTTGTGTCGGACCGAGTTCTTCCAGCCGGTGGGGGCTGTGGCAAAGTAGGGAAAGCGCTCCAGGATCCAGCTGTAGATTTCTTTGACTGGCAAGCTCTTGTTGGGGGACTGCTCAATCGCCATGTAAATGAGAAGGCTGAAAGAGTAAGGGGGTTTGGAAGTGGAGGATTTTTTCTCAGGGTTCTGGTAGCAGGATGGTGAGAAGGATGGCACGCTGTCACCCTCGATGTCGTACAAGGGGCTAACAATTGGAAGGCCCTCGCTGCCGAGGCTGAAGTTTGTTAGCAGGTTAGTACTTTCGTGCAGCCAGTTCAAATTTGTGAGCTCATCGTCTGCTGAATCTCTGTCCACCACGGTGGCCTTTGGCTTGCCGACATCGCCCGTGTCGGGCAGGCTGCCCATCCCATGGCACTGCCGTAGTCCTGCGGCTTTTTCCGCTCCCGGCGTTTCAGCTTTCTTATCCGGAGTCATTCCAGTGACTGGACCCATTTAGCTTGATTGGTCTGCAACAAAGGAGGTGGTGAGAAATCATTGCAAACTACCACAGCCACATTCAGCAGGAGCCCACCAAACCCAAGCACGGGGCTGCACCGTCCCCATGCTGAGCACGAACGCTGAAGCCACTGATGAGAGCCAGGGTCCAAGAGGAGCCTCCCAGTAAACTCATGAGCATAAACTCCCCTTGGTTTATAAGCAGAGCTTATGGGTAGCACTTGGAAACTGCTGTATCTATCTAGAAACACCAATTCAGATACAGAAATAATAGCTATTTTCATGTGAACACCTGAAACCTGGAAAAAACCTTAACAGGTAGGATCTAATCCATTGAGATCTCACATTAACTCTTAAGTTACTCATTATATTGTAAACTGACCATGTTTAGAAGTCTTTGCCTTTGGTGTCCAAAGAGTGACAAAGGAATTGCAAAACTTAAATCAGCATAAAGTCTATTTGTGGTCTCAGTGCAAATGAAATCCTTATAACCCCCTACAAGTCACAGTCATTCCCAAGTGCTGCTGCCTGTTTCTCCCAGGGGAAGATCTGGCCAGCCTATCTATTAATCACCCGTGTCCCACAGAGCTGCCTGGGTCCACAAGATCTTTTTCCCCTCCTGCAAAGGCTTGCTGCCCTAACCTGGGCTTCCCTGCAGAGCAGAGTGCTGGGACCAGTTCTCAACAGGAAGGGACCAACCACTGAGGTGGCAGCTCAGACCTGCAGGAACAATGGCTCACCACTTAGATAAAAAAATCCCAAAACAACAAAACACTAAAACCCTAATCATAACATTATCTGTAAAACTCTGCCATTCAATGCAAGGTCTAACAGGCTACCCATGCTTTAGAGGCATTACACCAACAGACACCACCTTGGTTGTAGAGTTTCAAAAGGGGTCTTCTAGCAAATTCTGTTATGGGACAGCTGTTTTCTTCCTGCTGATGTGAGCACTGTACAGATGTAGGGGGTGTACTTGTACGCACACATGTACCCTACAGACATAAGACACTCCAACTATGGATGCAGCTCACAGTTGTAAATAGCACAGAGCAAAGCTGAGGTTCATATTAACTGTAAAAAGATCCAACAAAACAACCAAAGAAAAACCCAAACCCCATTCCAGCTCCCCGTCCCTGTAAGCACTATCATTCTGGTTTCATGCTCCAGCTCCCAGTGCCAGAGCTCAAGATGAGGACAGTTTCCATATCACATCTCACCAGACAGCTCTACACAGTTACTGCATGTTTTCTTACACCAGTTTGCAGTAAACACTTGTCTCCTTACTCCTGCATCTCCTCCCACCAAGGGTCCACTGCCTGGCTGTGTCACCCCCAGAGCCAGCCAGCTCTACCCTGGCAGCCTCTCGTGCCCCTGGCAGAACACTGCCCAGCCTCCTTATTTTGGAGAAGGGGAGCGATACGTGCAATGGAGGAGTGACGCGGTGACACAGAAAGGCAGCAGGATAATCCATGTTATGCTCCTCAGTCCTGCCAGCCCCTGCCTGGTGCCAGGTAGTCATGAGGTGCAGAATTTGTGCCTCCCCCAGGAAACACACTGTGTTTCCCACCAGCAATTTTTGTTCCTCTCTTCATCTGCTCATATGCTCTTGCACCAGCTACTGCAAAGCTGTGTTGACAATAGCACCTGAACTTATGCTTACCAGCAGCAGTGCTGGAAAACATCCACAAATTTTTTACCTTCTGTTTCTTATTTCTATTAAGTGCAGAGACGGGTATGATTAGCTACCAGCTCAGTCAGTATTAAAAAAAGAAAAAAATTAAAGCAAAGTGAGCTGCTCAAATAGCTGGTCAAAAATAGCTCTGCTTTCCCTACGATTTACTTCTCCCCCAAGGCACCAGAGCAGATTCATATTGGCAGTCAGTGATGGCTGGCTTTGAACACAGCCATATATACATATGCTCATGTCACTTCTTCAATCCTTTCTTAAATTAAGAAAAAAAACAAAAACCAAACAAAGAGCTAATGATAAAATTCACACAGTGACACAAACCCCAACTCTGCTGCAACGCGAGCTGCTCTGCTCCCTTTCTAATGATTAACTTTGCCCCCTTGTTGAGCACCCCTTTAGGCAGCCACACAGGAGCTTACACCTCACAGCCGTGTTTTGGTAATTTTAGCTCCCGGTTCATGTTGCACGAAATCTCCCTTTACAAATCTTCCGTCAGCATGGCAGATCAAGAACGTGCACATGCTGACACACACATGCAAGTCTGAGGTCACTGTATTCTTTTTTTAGGGGAAAGGGTGCAATGAAGTCTGTTTTCAACACAAAAATGGCCTGGGCACACTCAGTCTTCTCAAAAATATAAGGGAAAAAATAGAACAACTTATTAAGCTGGCACTTATAATCAGGTAGACTTTACTTTGTGGTGTCAGTGCATTATTTGTTTGCATGCTACTATATTATAGAAGAGAATCATTAGCATATCTAATGCCCTACATGGAAATAAAAATTATTTGCAGGTAACATACTTAGAGTAAATAATATAGGTTCGCGTCATGTTTCTCTTAGTAGATACATTACGAAAATCCACATCTCACTACCTTCTTATCCTAGTTCACCAGCTCACACACCTTCTACATGAACACACCAGAAATTAATTTCTTTTTTCTAGAAAGGTATAAAGGCCATATTAGACTATTAACAACTAATAAATAAGAAAAAATAAAATCACAGGAGCAACACCAATGCCACTGGAGCATATCTGAAGGCACACAAGTGGTCAGCTTGTGTGCTCTCCAAAACCCCTCTCCATTCACACAGACCCTTAATGACATCCAAAATCCACCATTTTTTTCTCCATGTGTGTTCTGATTGCCTACAAGCAGACACAACTGTAAGAACACAGCTTCCAAGATGCCATTTTCAAGATTACCGCTTCCAATATTTGGGGTTTAATGTTTTACATAAGGGTCATGGAATTCACCAAAGCCATCTCTGCTGTAAGCTGGCAGGGTTTTGTGCTCAGGGATGACCCAGCAGAAAAACCACAATAAGAGCAAGGAGAGCAAAGTGTGAGAAGGAAAGAGCACAGCAGCAGCTCTCCAGTGCAGATGTTTTGATAATTCCCATGGGGACAGCCCCAGCCCTGCAAGCAGAGCCAAGAAGGCAACCTCCAGCCAGGCAAATGCAAAATTAATATGATTTAAGCACACCTCTGAAAAACATAGAAGAGTTTGTGCTCTGCCCATGTGCTTTACCCTACCACAGAGTGACACAGCACGCTGCTGTTCACTGGTATTAACACTTCCAGCTGGAAGCATCCAAATCCTAAGGAACTCAAGGATCAATCTCCTGTTGGTACCTTCAAAAGAAAGGCCAAGCAAAGCATTTACCCCTCAAAGTATCACAATGGATGTGCACATCATCTTGCATGGTAATTACAGACAGAGGACTATGATTCCAGGGTAAGAAGATTAAAAGGCTGCCAAGTCAACTGAGGCTGCTCAAATAAAAGTTAGGATGCATCAGAAAAGAGGTGAGAGACACAACCTCCTTCCAGCAGTCTGATTTTTGGCATCACATAAAAGCCAGGAGCAGACCTCCCTGCTAATCCATGCCAGTCCAGCACCCACAGCCCAGTGAAGACCTGCTCTTCCAGAGCACTCACGACCCAAGCAGCAGAGTCCAGGTCTGAAGGGGCTGATCAAGGCTGCAGGTGTACCAGGGCAGCAGCCCAGAGAAGCACAAACAGACCAGAGCAGACTCCATACCTCAAGACAAGGTAATACTTTTTGCAGCCTTCTCTCAAACTCATTGGAGAGCTAAGTCTGGGGAAGGTTATGAGCACTGAAAGGTCCTCAGCCTAGCAGAGCACATCTGGGTTAAACCAGGTTTGCATGCTCCCACAAAGATCCCCAGCTATGACTGAATTTTGGTGGAAGACCTTCAGCACTGCTATGTTCTGCTACAGGAGCAAATACTTTGGTGTGTGAGCACTTAATGAAGACAAAGTTGCTTTATTAAAAGGACAACCATTTAACAAAACTGGAAGTCCACTTGAGCAGATCCTCAGAAAAGCAGGAAAGCACATTTACTCTGCAGAACCCCTTCTTGGAAGAAGTCTCAGCTCCAGCAGAATCCAGACCAAAAGGACAAAGCTGTGGCAGATGCCACCATCCCACCAAAGGTGACCTCCTCCAAACTCAGCAGCATTGCAGGTGTAAGTGTACAGGTACCACTTCAGTGGCCACCATGCAAGAAACTGAACTGGCAAGAAAGAATTCAGCCTTTCTGTCAGAAGGTGCCACAGCCTTGTCCACACCAAGTCAGCCTGAGAACAGAGCTGCCCTTGCTGCTTGATCCTTCTTTACAGTGGCATCAGATGAAAGGTGCCCTTTTGGCACCTGCACAGCATCAGTGCCCCAGGTTAGGACAACCTTCTCCACAACTAAATGCACCTTTTTATTTCTGCAGAACCAGCCAAGCAACTAGGTGACCTCTGCTAATAGCGGGAAGACCTGGAATCTGCCAACAGCGCAGTGATTTCCCTCCAGGTTTAAAAATAAAAATAAAATTTACCATGCATTGCCCAACTCTGAGGAGTCAAACATAATTGTAATCCAGAAAAAAATATTTTCAGCCGTATCACACTTAATGACAGCAGCTCTGCACCCACTCTTTGCACACCAAGCTCAGGGTGTGTACCCTTAGTTACAGAGCCAGGCAGTTGTGCTTTACACACAACTTCTGTCCTGACACAAACAGGCTCTGTGAGAGTATTTAAGGCAATTGGTACCTGCTTTTGCATGCAAACAACTACACCAATAGCAAACTCCTTATTGATTTTTCATATTCCCTTGCATCTACAAGAAGCGTAAGGGCTTGTCCTGACTCAAATACATCAATATGTGTTGTCAAAACAGCCCAAGAATTAGACAAATAAATGACTGGCACTGCTCACCTACCCAAGCTGAGGATAAACTTCCAAGTCATCAGGCACATATAGCACAGGAGCAGCTACAAGTCTTTGCATGTTGGAGGGAAGAGCAACAAAAAACCCAACAAAAACAAACAAATGAAATAACCCCAAAAAACAAACAAACAAACAAAAAACCCCTAGCACAACTAATGCAAACCCATCAATAAAAAGCACCCATCTGCCTGACCAGGAGCATTAAAAGGATGACACCAAACCATTTTGCCCCCTACTAATTCAACCTTTCCCCCCAGTCACCTCCCTTGTCTGGGGCTGCCCACGCCCTGCACACCTCCCACCCCTGCTGGAGGTCAGCTGAGATCCTCCCCCAGCCCTGAGAAAGGCCTATATTTGATTATAACACCATATGATGTCATGTATCCAAGACAACTAAAGGCATTACAGCCTTCTGAGGACAAAACCACCTCTCAGCCACAGATTTCAGCAAGCTGGGACCCAGTGTCTGTGGAAGAGATGAACCCCTGGGTGACAAAGGACACGCAGAGATGCTCCCAGAGGCAGCACCTACAGCAGGCAGGGCCCTTCATGCTCCTCCTGCCTTGCAAAGCAGAGGAAAATTAAAATAATGCGTTTAAAAAACATTAAAAAGGCACTTCAAATCCAGCCTGAAAATAAAACCAATCAACCAAAGGACTGCACAAGCCATAAGCTCAGGGGCTTCATTGTAACCTTGGCATTGGTGGGCTCAAAGGGGAAGAGAGGTTTTCCAGGGATTTGCAGAAATACTTCCAAGCCTCTCATGTCAGTGTTCTCCCACACCCTGTGATATAATTAAAGGCAGGGTGGGGGGGAAAAAAGTAACAAAAAACAATTCAAAGGTCCAATATTAAGAAAAGTTAAGAAATCCTGCAAGAGAGAAGGGATTAAACAAACCCTTATCATAGCCCAGGAAAGGGCAGGGAGCAAGAGGAAGAGCTCATCTAACTTTTTTCATAAAAGTTTGCATTTTTTTATTAAATACATGCATATGCACCCATGTAAGTGGTTTGTGTTTATAAAAAATATCTGAAAGAAAAATGATACGTGAACTCAGACATGCCCTGACCCCAATCCAGACCCTGTACACGACCCAGAGCCTCTGGGACATTTATTCCACTGCTGCCTTCAGAGACTTTGCAAATGTGAAGCTTTTCCAAAGGCTGCAGTCACTGTTGGACCTGGTTCCCCGTGCCTCAGATTTAAAACATGCACATAATAACAGTCTAACAGAGAAATTGGGACATGAAAATAATATTAAAAAAAAAAGAAACCCAAACAAGCANCCGCCGCCGCCTCCTTCCCGGCCGCCTTCCCTCGCTCCCGCCCTCCCCCGCCGCCGCTGCCCCGCGCCCGCCGGGGCCGTGCGGGCTGGGAGCGGCTGCCGGGAGCCGTGTCCCGCCCCGAGCGTCCGCGCCGCCTCGGAAAAGTTCCCCTTTCCCCCCAGAAATACCACACTTTCTAAATTTTAAAAAATTTAAAATAGAAGTGCATAAGCCATCCTTTTAGTTTCACTTCCCTTTCCTCACCTTCTTTATTTAAACGTATATCTACTTTTTTTTTTTTTAATCCTCTTGACAAAAATGTACCCCTGCCTTGCAGCGCATTGCCGACCACTTGTGCTTTCAGCTATCCAGGGCAAGAACTCTGTTGTTTGCTCCCCGGGCTTGGACAGCCCTGCACGCACTTGCAGTTTTACAGCATCATAAAGAGGAAGGACCCTGGGAAGTCGCTTGTCTTGTTTCAGAGCTGATCTTCCACTGAAAAAAAAAAAAGGTTTAATCACTTTCTCAAGGTTTCCTCACCTTCTGAAGGATACAGATGAAGCTTGCCTTGTGATGACTTGTGGNAATTGGGACATGAAAATAATATTAAAAAAAAAAGAAACCCAAACAAGCAGTGAAATTTAACTATTAAGAAAAACCTTTGAGACACAAAAAGGGGAGGGGAGGGAAATAAGTGCTTTCAAGAAAAATGCTTTACAGCCAATAGCTTTTCAAGAGATGCTTATGGGTCATTTTCCTCAAATTCAATACTGAGCTTGCTAAGTGGACTAAAATGCAAAAAAAATGTAAACCACTGATATGTTCACAAGTCAGCCATTTGAGCAAATGACTTGCAAAATAATTCTGATGCTAATTCCTTTTCCAGGGTAACCCTTCTGTGTGTTTCCCTACCATCCTCTTGAAACAGAAGTGAACACAGCTACATTTCAGCTGGTGTCAGTACCAATTTACCAATGCTAGAAAACATAAAGCTATCTTTTCCATACAGCTTTTCTGCCTTTAAAGTACCAAAACTCCCGATTTCCAGTGGAAAACCAACAACTTGAAGCTTCACCCCAAGTGACCCTTCTGCAAGATTTAACTGGAAAGCACCACTGGAGCTGTATCACAAAACCACATTAACAGTACAACTTCGTGACTGCAAAGCTGTCCCCACTTGCTGCTTCCCAGCTCCTGCTCCTGAAGTGCAAGATTTCCCCCAGAGCCCAAGGAAGGCAAAGCAATGCTCTTCACTGTGCTGACCTCCCTGGTCAACTTGCTTTTAATTTTATTCCACCAGTGTGGAATTTGTCTTTCTGTTTAAACAAAGAAGAAAGCAAACAAAAAACCCTCCTACTTTTGACTACTCGACATCCCTAAACCAAACCAAACCGGCTGATAACTGGTCTGGGGATGATCCTCACACACCAGAGGATGAAGGATGAGTGGGAAGCTTAGCAGGAAGCTTCCCAGCTGCCACTCCTTCAGCTCTACTTCATGAAACTTTTCCAGGCATCTTCCCAGCTCCCACTCCTTCAGCTCTATTTCATGAAACATCTCCAGGTGCTGAGCTCTCTTCATATTCAGTACTCAGCTTTTAAGCAACCATGTACTTGCCCCAAATCTAAGCACAAAACACAGTGACACTGCTGAAAAGAAAGTAAGCACGAGACCACACTTAAACTGGGAAACTAAAAGTAGTAACAAACTGCAAGATAGGAATGCACTGAAAATAACCTGAGAGAAGACACAAAGACTAAGTGTGCAGAAGAGTAGGGGTGGGTGATGATGCCTGCAGTAGTCAATTTAATGGAGTCCCTAACATTCTCCAACCCTCGAGGAAAAAGTAGGGAGCACTAAGTCTTGTCTGAACATAACGGGAAAACATTTTGAATGCACTCAGCAAAAAAAAAAAAAAAGTCAAAATCCACATCACTGACTTTCAGTATAAGTATTCCCATTTGCACAAATTACAGGCTTCTCTTAAAATGGTCCTGGTGCCCCTGAGCAACCACTCAATAAAATGGGTATTCCTGCCCCAAACACAGCTGCCATATTTCCCAGCTGCTGACCATACAGGGCAGCACTGAGCACTCAACAGCACCCTCCCAGCCTGGAGTGACCCAACCCTTGTGCTTCCACAGCCATAATGTTTTACAGGGAGCAGGCAGAGTACCAGGGGTCATAAAGATGCTGGCTGGCATCAGGCAGTACTTCTTCCATTCCATATAATTTATTACCAAGCACTGCAAGCTGTCTCTTCTTGCTGACCTAAATTGTATTTTGCAAGCACCATGGGACATCACTGTGTACCTTTATCCAGCATGGTGAGGATGAGATGGAGAGCTCACCATCACCCAGCACGATCACCAAATCAGCAGGTGCAACATGACAGGGAACAAACACACACCTATCACACATAAAGACTGAGCCAGGAAAACACTGAAGCAGCATCCCAGGGGTCTCTTGTGTCCTCTCTGGCACCCACTGGATCTGGAAACAGACACCCCAGATGCAGCCACAGGGAGCCTCCCCATGTGGACAAGGTTTGCAAGCAAGCACTTGTCGAGAGCAGAGCGTGAGTCACCCCGAGCTGCAGGAAGTTGCCCAACACCATTTCAGCGGCGGAGCGGCAACACACGCACACCGGGATGAGGCACTCGCTGCCTCCATCCACTTCCCGCAGGAAAAGTTACCATCAGTGCAGTGACATCCTACAGATGAGCTTACACAAAATGCACTCGTTTACCAGGAGGGGAGGAATGGCAAATGCTCAAGGAGCCAAAGAGAATAACCCAGAAGTTGCTAAAAGGTAGTGAGCATTCATCGAGACTGCTGACAGCCATTTACTTATGGGGACTAGACGCTGCTTTCCATCCATTTCCATCCATCCAGGCAAGGAAAGCTGTGTTTCACACAGCTTGTTTTGCACCACAGCAGTGCAGTAAGACTATCCCAAAGCAGGGAACAGCATCAAGAGATGCATGGCAGCAGTGGCTGTGGGCACACTATCACTCCTCCCAACGCCCATCCTTTCTGCCACCTCGCTGGCTATAATCCCTCTGTGCAGCTCCTTCTGATAAGGTATCACAAACCTGCACATGGAAAAAGTCTTCTGAGATCCTGCAGTACTTCCTCTCGTACCAGCTCCTTTTAACCCCAACAATGAGTAGGCAAGGAGAGATGGCAGGGCAGGAAGGTGGAATTACCACTCCAATGAAACCAACATGAAAACTTCTGCTGCTGTTATGGGAACCAACAGCTCTGCATGAGAACCACATGGCTTTCTCACCAGTTTGAACCATACCCATGTACAGCATCTTCAGATGCCACACTATCTCATTTACCAGGAGAGTTTGCTTTTGCTCAACATACCAGGTTTTCAAGTCTATTGCACTGCGTGGAAGAGAGCCCGTGGTTAATAAAGATGGCAAAAATCAGCCTGCCATGTCCCTAAGCCTCTGTCTTGTTTCCAAGGCACTCCACTCACTTGCCAGGCAATACTTCTCGTTCAGCAGGACCATTACACACACCTCTATCTGCTCCATTACTTACTGGACTGGCACATCCTCACACAGGGATGCTGGCAATGCTGGTGCCTTCAATCCCGAGCTCTCTAGAGGACACTGAAAGGCTCCTCAAGCAGAAATTCTGTGGGGGATGGAGCTGTTGAGGCAGCACACTCCTTAACTGGTGCCCCTTTTAGACAAAAAATATCTTACTTCTGGGCTGAAAAATCCCTGAGGAGGTCCTTCAGCACAGCCCCAGCAGCACTACCCAAAGCAGGTCACAACTCCATCCTCTGGTCTAGACACTCCCAACAAAGACATCAACCAAGTTTTATTCCAGCAAGGTCCCTGAGAGTGCTCAGGGCCACATGCCTGGATTGATACAGAGACAATGCCTCCAGCTGCCTTCAGGACCTGCAGGGCAGCCAACACAGCATCTCCACCACAGTCTGCAAATGTAGACATCGTGCACAGCAGCACTGCTCAGTTTATGGGCACATGTGATAACAAACAAAAAAATACAAAAAAGCACAGAAAAGTCCTATACGTATTTCAGGCAACTCAAACACACAAAGTGAGAATCACCACCGCCTCTCTATTTCTACAAAAGTTGAGTGGCACAGCTGGACACAAGTGAGCCCCCAGCAGAAGGTGATCTGCTGCAGCAGCGTGGCTGAGCTCAGAGATAACACACCCTGGCAACCCGGCTAAGTCCATCAGCTCGAGCCCTGTGCTGCACTAATTGCTGCTATAGAGCTTTCAGTTCAGACTCGTGTCCAACTACCTTCTGCAGAGCTTGGGAAATGTGAGCAGGCACCTGCCAAGGAAAAAAAACAAAACAGCAACCTTCAAACTACTTCAAGTTTCCTGACATAAGATAATGCCAGCTGAATTTTTCTTGCATAGATGTAGCATCACACCAGACTTTAAGGAGGGGAAAAGAAGACCCCAATCCAAGAAACGCAACTGAAGTCAAATGATTCACATGTCAATATATTACAACCCACCTATTCCTAAATTTGTCTAAATGTAAGCCCACCAATAACAAGATTTGGAGAGTGTCTGTGTGCATATATACACATGTATACATGGTAAATTACATATAAAGTTATCTTGATTTCATAGATTAGGCACAAAGCTAACCAAATTGTATTCTCAGCATTTAAGTCTACCATAATTCAGCACGTGTAACTTCACATTTAGAACACAGCATCCATCCACAGGCAGGCACCACGGCGGGAACATGAGTTTATCGGGTCCTCTTCAAGGTTTATTTTATTTCTTTGTTCCGTTTACTCTTTGTTTGGGCCTTGTCATAATCCAAACCCTTACCGACAAAAGCCAGTTTCCGCTCCCACAGAACCTGAGCACCAAGCACGCCGGTGTGTCCAAGCAGGAGCAAGGCAGGAAGGCAGTGGGATGCTGCTCCCCTGCCGCCACCAACTCATCGCTCAACTTCACCAAAAAACCCCGAAAAAGACTGAAAACTCCGAAGGGCCACGGGCAAATCCCAGCCTGACCTCGAGCAGTCCGCCAGCAGTTTCCAGGATTTTACCCCAAAACGCGGGAACCTCGGAGCGCCTCTCCCACACTGCCCCCAGCTCGGCAAGCCACAGACGCTCTGCACATCCCCGGGGGCTTCCCGCCGCTTCGGGGACAACGGGGCGCGGCGCAACGAGGCCGAAAGCGCTTTTATTTCACCAAATGCAGCGCCTGAGTCTGACGGGGATGACCCGGGGGCGAGGGCCACGTCGGGGCCGCGCTCCCAGGTGGGGAGCGTTTTCCATCACGGCGGCTGGAGGCGCGCAAGCAGCGCGGGCTTGCCCTGCCGGGGGAACGGGTGAAGGGTGGGGGTCACCCGCGTACACCCCGCGGGCGGAAGCTCCGCGGAGCCGCGCCGGGAGGAGGAGCTGCGGGTGCACGGCCCCGCGGGGCGGGGGTGCGCGGAGAACCCCCCCGTTCCCACGCACCGCCACCGAGAGCGGCCGGAGAGGAAGCGCCGCCTCCGCGCGTTGTCCCCACGCGGGGAATGAGGGGACACCGGTCACACCGCCGCCCCTCCTCCCCCGGCACCAGCGGGACCCGCCGCCACACTCCCCGCGCTTTCCCCCTTCCCCCCACGAAACCCTCGCGGAGCGTCGAAAACAAAAAAAACTCACCCCCCAAACCCAGGGAAAAGCCGAGAGCTAAACCCGAGAAAGGCGCGGGGGCAGCGCAGGCGGGCGTGGGGGCGCGGGGGCGGC
>VYZP01010538.1:34041-108471 GCA_013400635.1 Hypocryptadius cinnamomeus | reverse complement strand
AAAAAAAAAAGGTTTAATCACTTTCTCAAGGTTTCCTCACCTTCTGAAGGATACAGATGAAGCTTGCCTTGTGATGACTTGTGGTAATTTTATTTCTAAGGAAAGATGGGAATGTGTTTCAAGGAAATTCCTCCACTCCACCTTAGGAGGAACCACTGGTTGGGTTGTTTCTTTTTTTTATTTGAAACAGTTTCAGACAACAACCTCTTGGTTTAAGAGTAAGGTTATATCAGGCTCAGGGTCATAGCAGGCAGAATATTCTCCCAAGGGCAGAGGATCAAATCCAGTGACAGGGAGGCTCCTTCCACTGCACCATGAAGCATGGCCAGCTTCAGAAACAGAGCCCAACCACAGAGTTCTGATCAGAATAAATTATACTCAGCAACTTTCATTTAGCTCCTACCTAATTTCCACTGATTGATTGCATTATGATTCATTCAACCTTTTCTTTTTCCTTTCACAGCCTCAGAAGTTAGCCAGGGCCTTCCTACCCTCTCGGCAGACAACAGAAGTGCACTTGTATTAATTATGTATTGCTGAAAGCATCCTCCATTCCCAAATCATTAAAAATAGACCTAGCACTGCTGGTACCAGCAACGCTTTGCCCATAAGAGGCTCTTTTGCCTGAATTCCTGTCCCTCTGAAAGTGCACATCAGCGTGCCTTGTGTGCCTTCCACACCTCAGCTGCCTTGGCAGAGGGAGGAGCAGGGCCCAGCGCAGTGTTGTTTGCCCGTTGGGATCAGGGTGTGTTGCTCTGACTTTTGCCCTGCTAGGCGGCAACCTGAAAGAGAGACATTTGGCTCCAGGATCCCTCCAGCTTCAATTTATTATGTGGAAGGTCGAGTGTGGGCCGCCAAAGGTGGTGTCTGTTCTCAACCTTTGATTGCATTTACACCCTGGCCTTGAAAGTGGGTCTGCTCACAGGTTCTTTCCACTTACCCCTTAAAAATGCAATCTGAGTTCAGTAGGAACGCACGCTCTCTCTCTCCCTTTAGAGTTTAGTGGGAAAAAACACCACAAAACCAAACAAGAATTAAAAAGATAAAAGCTGTAAGTGCCCTGAAGTCTATACCCCCTCAAAGAAACAAAAATAAAACTTGGCCTTTGTACTGGCATTTTGTTTGAACCAACTTGGAGCACAATACTTCAAATAAAATAAAGTGTTTCTACACCTCCTGAAAAACATTGTCACCTTTATCTTCCTCAGTCCTCTCTATTCCTCAGCATACCCATGCTAGGTCTCTTTGGCTTTAAGCCATACTACATTTTTCCAAATCTACCAATTTTTCATCAATGAAGATAATAACCAAGATTTGAGGTTTTCTGGAGCACCTTCTGCATCTCACCCTCATCTCCAGGTCCAACCACAGTCACCTTCACTCTTTGACAGACTGTGGGCTCACTGGTGGCTGCAGCAGTGCATCTGGGACAGAGGACAAAACAAAGTTCAGCCTCTTAGAGAAGCCTAAACTTTCTGCCACATGTCCTGCTCATCCCCGTACGGCTCAGCAGGCAGAGCTAAGCCTCCCAGCCATGCATGTACAATTGCAGTGCTGCAACAGCTTGTCTGTGCAGGGTTAGAGGAACTGTAGCTGGCCTGGCCTAGTGCGGTGCAGAGAATTTTTGGGTCATTAGGGCTACACTCACACCTCTCCTGATGTTTGTCCCTGCCTATACTGATTTCCTGACTGGCAACCTCAGCCAGCATCAGGATGCCTCAGTTAGTGCCCAGGCAGCAGCCAGATGATCAAGGGAGCTGTGTTTGTCTCTGCTCAGTGTCTGCACCACATTTGATCCCTGCTTCCTCACCATGATCCATTTTCCCTGCTGAATTCTGCGTGTGATTAGTGAGAGCAGGAGGGAGCAGGGGATGGAGGGCATCGGACAGAGCCAAGGCCACCGGTGTCGTCCTGGTGTGCATTAGATCACCTCCAAGAAGCTGAAAGCTGCTTGCTCCCACCTTTCAATCTGAAGGCATTAACTCATTTTTTCCTGCAATGCCCCCTTCCAGGATGGAGGCTTGTGGCTGCTGGCAGTCTGAGCCCACACGCCGCCTTGGTCTCCCTCTTGTGCCATCTCAGTTTTCCACTCAGAGCTACGGAGGGAAACCTACAGCAGAACAGCAACCACGCAAAGCAGAACTCATCCAATAAATATGACAAGGATGTGGTGCTATTTTCCAGCACAGACCTTTAAAATAGGTGGGACAGACATCAGCCATGGTGCTCCGTGTGGGTCTCTGCACAGTTCCCCAGCATGTCCTGCAGCACCTCCTGCAGCCCCCCTGAAGGAGCAGGTGTGGGGAAGATGGGCTGCGGAGGCCGAGGCAGGTGCTGAGGAGGTGGCAAGAGGTGCCCTCCACCCTGCTCTTGCCACCTCCTGCTTTGAGCCAAGACAGACTCACAGAGGCTGCTGGTGCCTCCTGGCCCAGCTCCAGGCTGTCCTTGAATGTCCTGCCCACTGAAGGACAGCCGTGCCTGCTTTGCCAAGGCAGCTGTCTTCAGTGCAGCCCTCCTTCCTGCCTCCCGCGTGGTTTCTACCAGAGGCTGGCTGTCCTCTCCCCTTCAGGGCACAGCCATGGTTCTGGGTGATTTGCCATCACCACAGGTGGCTGAACGCAGGAAAAAACTTAGAAAAACATGAAGTGTTTTTGTTGTTTGGGTTGTTTTCTGCTGTGGGCAGGAAATCGGGCCTTCCGCCTCTCCCATGTCAGGGTCAATATCCTCAGATTTCCTCTCTTACTTCAATGCAACATATGGATGGAGAAGGGCATCCTGGGAGAAGGCTCTCTGAGCCTTCACGGAGCACAGCCATCCACACCTGTCATGGGGAGGACAAGCCCACTGGGAAGATAGCACCTCCCTCCTGGCAGCTGCGATTTCCTTCTCCTGAGAGGAGAGGGCACAGCAGGCATCCTCCAAGGGATGCATTAGCTGACCTGTACCACCCAGCACCAGGAAAGCACCTCCTCGCCCGAGCTGTCATCTAAAGCTCAGTGCATGTTCAGTGCTCCCAGGCTGCACCCAAGAGTGTGGTGAGCAGGGAAGGGCAAGAATGGAACTGCTGCAGAGCAGAGGGACAGGTGCTGGAGGTGCAATGCCATGGGTGTGTGCTCTGAGCGACAGCGAGCCCCTGTTACTGTGCTGGGATTTCTGCCACACGTGTGAACAGTCAGCCAGGCTTCATAGTGTCTCAGCACTTCTCCTTATGAAACCACAAGCCCTTTGATCCTGGTGACCTACACCTGGTGTCTCACCCTGTAAAAAGCTGGCATTAGAGTTAAGAGGTTAATCCATCTGGGAGCACCATTGTCTCTTCCACGGGAGCAAACCAGGCTGCTGTTCACGGCTCTGGCTAACTTTTCTTTCTGCCCAGGGATGCTGCGAGAGAAATGCTGGCCCAGCACTGGTTGGACACCTGCTTCTTCTAGGAATTCTTGTTGCAAGTGGCATCTCTGATTTGCATTGACAGCCCTGTTTGAAGAAATAACTTCAAAAGGGACTTCCTATGACTCCAGGTTGGTGTGCCTGTCTATTCAGCTCCCACACCGTAACTTTCTGCTTGTGGTTTCTATCTGGCAATGTCTCCTGCTTTGCTGTCTCCTACCACTAGCCTAGTTTAGCATTTGATCTCTTCCCTGGCCCTAGGCAAAGCCACAAGGGACATTGTGCAGTTTGTGTTTCACAGCATTTCTTCTTCCACCACCCTGCTGCCTGCCACGTTTGCTGTCTCTCAACTCTATGTCCTGAATGGGAGTCAGTGCTGAAATTCTTGTCCTTGTTGTAGCTATATACACACAGGTCCACAGTCACTCATTTTAGGGACTGAGTATGCCCTCAGCTTTTTCCTTTTCCCCTTAGCAGCTTCTCCTAGGACTGAGGGTCTGTTAACATCTGCCAAGACCCACCTTTCTATGAACATCTCACCAGTGTAAATCCAGACCTCAGACAAGCAGGTAAACTATAAGGGAAGTTGTAGGGGTAATATTACCTGTAAAAACTAATATTTAGATGATTTCTTTACCATGCAACCACTGATTGGAAAAATGTGCAGTGTTGGTTGCAGTATGTCTTATGTCCAAGAACTGAATCAAATGTATTGAATTACCATCAAAATATTAGGACTTTTCAATATCAAATCTCCAAAAATGTTTTCAGAGCTAAGAAGTTACCTTTATCAGAAAGAATCTGAGAATATTTCTACTCTGGGAAACACTTTGGGAATATCAATCCTAATTGCACCTGTTTGTGTGGTATAGCTTAGGCTAGCTCAGTAAATGATGTAAGCCTAAACCTGCATGAGATGGTTTTGCAAAAACAGAATAGTGAATTTTTTTTTCCAGTTTAGCTGTGTAACTTGAGGGTGACTTTTTTTTTGGTTTTTTTCTTGTTTTAATCTTCTAAATAATACAGCTGGAAAATGCACACAAGGAGACCAGACAAGATGCAGTCTCATTTGAAATCTTGTGCAGAAGAACTTACTGAAGAATGGACAAATCAATCATGGAGCAAAGCAAATGTGGTCTACCTTAGCAAGATGTCATATATTTAGCACTGCCATCTATTTACTTTTAAGCAGGAGGTTTGTCTGTAGACTTGCTATCCTCAACAAAAGATGAGGAATAAAGTCAGCATCTTCACTGTTGGAAAGAATCATGCATTGTTGAGAGGTAACTTACCTTCCTCTCTTTATGGGTAATACAAATACCTGACAGAAAATAGTAGCAATTTCCTAAATAAGACCAAGTCAATTGTTTTTGTTGTGCACAAACAAAAAGATTCATGCCTTTTAGTATCTAGCCCACTATGTAATGTGCCAGGCTGAATTACCCAGAGATACTTTGTTTTGAAAAGAGTGCAGAAATCCTGCAGGTTTAATTGCCAATAAATCAGCATGACCTACAGTCCCTGACACCTTTTTTTCACAATGATCTTTTCAAGCAGAAAATGAAGAGACTGATTTTTACAGTGTGTGCATACTGCCTTTGGAGAGATAAGAGCAGTGACACACAGGCAGGTTCCTCCATTAAATGCTATCCTAGATAATGAAGGACTCAATCAATGGTGTGTTCTGTTTGCTTTCTGCTTATTTTCACCTTATGTTATGGCACTCTCTTTTTGTTGTGATTAGGAGAGTAGTTGCTTGTTTAACAATTGGCTTTCAACTTGTATTTGGCAGTACTTGAAATGAATTTACTTGTGGTTCATTACTATGCTGATGTTTTAAATTTTAAGACAAATGGCAGTAGTTCAAATTCTGATTTGAGGTTAAATATCTGACTAAGGACTTGGTAGCTTGAAGAGAGCTTGAGTACTTTTAAAAGAAACTATTTTGATTTCAATGCAAAATACTCATTATGGTGCCTCTCGGTAACAAAGTTTTATGGTTTTACATTATTATTCAAAAGAAAAGATATGATTTAAAGCCCAATGAAAAACCTGAAAGCTACCCCCCAATCTTTCTGCACATTATAAGCTTTACTTCTCATACCAGCTTTTGCTTAGCCTATCTTTAATACAAATATCTTCAAGCATTTACAAGCGCTTAGCTTCAAAACACCAACTGAGGCAGCTGGTTATTATAATCTCCTCTAATACAGATGGGTTCATACAGGGGGGGCATAGGAGGGGAACAGCATCTCATCATTCTACAGTGGTGGGCTGAGGTTCAGCATCTCTGAAATAATCCCCAGAGAGATTTGCTTTCATCCTGCCATCAGGATGTGTTTTGGCAGAATTAGGAACAGCACAGAACTGTGCTGTCTGATGTTTTTGGGCTCATGTTACAGGTGATGCCATCGTCATGTTCAGCAAGAGGAATGCACAAGCTTTCCAGGGCTGGGAGGACAGGCCTGGGACATGCTCTCTGAATGTCCCCTTTGCACATGTCATTTACAAACACCTGGCATGGGACAAAGCAAGGCAATGATCAGCCTACCAACTCCTTGTGTCTTCCTGGCTACTTTGTGCAATGGTTTCAGCTAGGACAGAGTTAATTTCTTCTCAGTAGCTGTTGCAGTGCTGTGTTGTGGATTTGGAATAAGAATGGTGTTGATAGCACACTGATATTTTGGGTTTTGCTAAGTCGTCTTCATCCTAAGGCAAGGACTTTTTCCTTGTCTCACATTCTGTCAGTGAGGAGGTACCCAAAAAGCCTGAGAGGGAGCATAGCTGGGACAGGTGACCTGAACTGACCAAAGGGATATTCCACACCATGGAGCATTATTCCCAGTATATAGACTGGGGGGAGTTACATGAAAGAGGGGATGATCTGCGTTCAGGAAGGGGAGGGTCTGGCATCTCTCAGCAGGTGGGGAGCAATTGTGTTGCACATGACTTGTTTTTTCCCTTCTAATTATCATTATTATTTGCCATAATTACTGAATTTTACTTTATTTTCCATTATTTTCCATTTTATTTTCCACTTTATTTTCCATTATCAAACTGTTCCTATCTCTCTAACCTATGGCATTTACTTTGATTCTCCTTCCCATTCCAGCGAGGTGGGGAGCGGGGAGAGAAGGGGGTTCAGAGAGCAGCTGTGTGAGAGTGGCTTAATGTCCAGCTGGGCTTAATCCACAACCAAAGCTTTTATGTCAAGAGATTGCTATAGAGTTATGCCATCACTGGCATCCAAGTGTTGACTCAGGCTATCAGTTCCAGTGACTTCAGGATATGATATGAGCTCCTAAGAAGAGTAGTGTGGCGTTCTGGTCCTTCCTGTCTATGGCCAAACATGGTTTCAGACTCCAGGTACATTAAAAATTGTGGATTTGCAGCCTGGCTCAGCAGGGAATTTACCCTTTTTCTGAATCTCTCCCCATTCCTGAAGCTGCTTGATAATTTCTGCATAAAAGAGAAACTCGGGAAATGTGGTCCTTGTGTGAGGCAAATAGCAGTGGCTGGTTTGGTACAAATGAATTCCCAATGAATTTTTCAAGCAAGCTAAGAAATTTACTCTCACATGGATGATATTCCATCATGAAGTGAAAAGTCACAGCCTGTTCCAGTCAATGATTTCAGACAGGCTCCCTGTCTGGAAATGTTAGAAAGATAATGGTCAAGGACCTTGAGTCTGGTCGGTGCACAGTCTCTGACAGTCAAAACTACACTTTTGTTGAACATTCTTTTTCAGGGGATGTACACTGAAACACTTATCCCCACATGCTGGGGGCTGGTATGGCTCCTGCTGGCTGTTTCTGAGGGGCTGACTTGGAGAAATGGAATGAAGGCATACCAAGTAGATAAAGATATTGACCTGTGACATTGCCGTCACTCAGAGTATAAAAGGCACAGGATGATTGAAATAGCTTCTTTATTCTGGAGACAAAAAATACTGTTTCATTCTCTCATTGCCTGGGCAGGATGTGCTGGGCAGAAGGATCAACTGTGTTGAAACGACTGGCTATGGAATAAGACTTGTCCTCTTCAGTGCACTGATGCTGGGTGTAATCTCATGAGTCAGAGCAGGAGATGGATGAGGTGTTGGAAAACAATCTGGACTCAGATGTCCTGTTGGTTATGGTCATATTTGGAAGGAAGAAAGCCTATTCAACAGCAGCTGGTGCATTTCTCTGTGGCATTCAGGAAGGTGCCTTCCAGTTGATTAAGGACAGCGTAATGATCATGCAGCATTTTGTTTCGTTGACATATTCATGTATTTACTGCAGCCAGCAAACCGTATGCCACTAATGGTCCTGGCTGAGTGTAGGAAGCCAGTTCTCTGTGAGCCAGTCCTTTTAGGCACCTTCACAATACCCATCACTCATGGATTATCAAGGTTTTAATCCACTTCACTGTCAAAGTGCCGACAGCTGGCTTGCCAACATTAAGCCTGTGGATCATGGATCTGCCAGGTATCTGAGGCAGCCGTGCCAATAATGGCTGGGGGTGTAGACCTCTACACAAGCTGACACATCCTGCTGGGGAATGGCCCTTGAGATGCTCGAGTGGCATCTCCAGCCCTTCAGCTGGGTGGCTTGGCAGCTGCCACAGCCCAAGCAGGGCTGGCAGGTCCCTCTCAGCACAGGAACGTGCAGCACGGCGCCTCTCAGACTCATATCATCATGGCATCCAGCTGCAAGCGGACGATGGAAGCTCTCCAGGGATGTTTCCGTTTGTGAATGGGAATTTACAAACTGATAAAAAGCAGATAAAATAGAGGATGGGCTGAACACTGGAAGGACAAAAAACAATTCTGTGCAAAATCATGTGTCTGCACGTGTACGTCTAGAAAATGTCCTGATCCCCATCTGAGCCTGGTTTTAGTCAGGAACCAAAGGATAGTCATCCTCCTTCTCCTTCTCCAGATTATTGTTGTTGGCTCTCTTTTGGGACAAACAAAATTTTGGTGTCCAGTTAAAGATAGTCCCTAAACCCTTTGTTTTATTCACCAAGCATAAGTCTGTGTTGAATATGCAATGGAGAAAATCCACAAAAATGCTGTCTGAGATTCATTTATGAGCCTGTCATTGCCCTAAGGGGGCTGCTTTGACCAGACGTGCTCGGTGCCGGAAAGAGACCACAGAGTTCATTAAAATGTCAGGAATTCGCAGTGTGTATTCCCCACATTCTGTTACTTACTTCTCATTTGTACTTTTCAAAAATGAAGTGTTTTGCCTTCGTATGAATCCATCAGGGAAAAAAAGAAGATTGAATCAGAGATCAAAGGCAAGTAAAAAAATAATAGCTCAGATGCAAATGCATCTGATAACTTAGATATGCCTGATGAGGGGCTCCCAAGCCCAAATCCAAGGTGAGAGAGGGAACAGGGTGGGAAGATACATATGCTGTCCTTCAGGGCATAACCTGTAAGTAGAGACAGTTTTAAGAGGCCAGTTTGCACAGAGCTGGTGCTGGGGAGGAAGACCCAACACCATCTCCCAGTGAGCTTGGTCTCTGAGCTATGGAGCCCCTCACCAGAAGGAATTCCTCCACATCTTATTCCAGTATCTTCAGAAAAAAATAGTTTCATGACAAATATTTCTCCTACATCCTTGGGAAAAAGTTGTGGTTTTATGACCAGGATTTCCTTTTCTTTTACCAGTGCAAGATTAGGTTTTGGCCAATGAAGCTGCCTGCTGAGTTCTGGAGAGCTGGCGGTGTGTGTTCTGTACCTGCAGATGCCGGTGGGGTGGTTCTGCGCTCTGACTTTGACAGGCTATAACAGCCTTGATGTCCTGCTCTTTCTTTCACCTGTAAAAACCCAAATAATTCAGAACTGTCTATAACTTAAAGCTATCCAGGAGAGAAAAGTTTTCTCTGTCTTCTGCCAGTCCTAAGGCTTGAGATGATCCAAGGTGGAATTAATATTCCTTCAATCTCGCTGCTGCCATATATCAGATTTCCCTAAAACTACTGCAATCAAAACACTTATCGCTGAACATTACACTTAACAAGCAATTTCCACATTTGCATGTAGCATTGGTTACCACTCAGCAGCAGTTTACAGCTCTGTAATCATTGCAAGGAATTTTCTCCATATGCCCCTGAAAATATCCAAGCTGGTGTTCCTGAACTGGACTGTTTAACTTATTCAGGGTTACCCTCATAAAAGGCTTTCAGAAGCACTGTGAGTTACTGATTGTATTCTACCTCTACATTTTCTTTGTCTTTTGAAGGTGAGATTATTGTATATATGTGTGTGTATATATGTATTTTCTTTATATGTGTGAATATATGTGTATTTTGTATATACATAATTTAACTGTATATGTATAATTGAACTGTAAGATTATACTAAATATTCAATATAAATTCACTTTGTTATAGGTATACATGGGAGTTCAGCAAAAGAATGGACTATGCTCAAGTTAGAATATCTGGGGTTTCAACAAGGTGAAGAAGGGTAGTGACAAATGGCTGGGCTCAAGCACAGTAATCCTCATTTGAGTAAATTTCCTGGGATTTTCCTGGGCATCTTGCTTGGGTTAGGATGACAGAATCTGCCTCAGAGCAATTTCTTTCCTCTCTGGAGCCTGTGAGAACCTCTCCAGTTGGGTGCACAAAGTCAAAAGCACTTTCTGCACGCCTATTTCCCCTATTTGGTAGGGACTGCCTCTGCCAATGCAACCAGGGGCTTTCTCTGCCCCTTCCAAGGAGGCTGAAGAGACCAGAGTTCAGGCTCCAGCACCTTTTCTCCCAGTCAGCCTAAGCTTGTGGTCCCAGGATGGTTACTGGAGGACCTTTTAGAGGATTTTCTCCCCTGGGACTGGAGCAGTTGCTATGAAACCCATTGTAACTCATCTGCAGAGAAGCAGCTGCCACTGTGACCCCACTCTGCAGAGCACCTGCACTTCCTGGCAATCCTGCTGGCAAACCTGCAAGCTCTGCCTCTTCAGAGCATTGTTTCCTGCCTCATTTCTCTGTTATATCTCTCTTCTGAAAGCCACTCCTGATTTACAGCAGCCTAACTTGGACAGGGTAAGATCAAAATCAGGTTCCGAGGCGTGCATCAGCTATTCACTTGATAGACTATTACACTTTATCACCAGAAATCTTTAGATTCAAATGATTTGGAGAATTATTTAGAAACCAACAGACCTTGGTACTACATCCCAAGGGTTGTGCTGTGGGCAAAGAGAAGAGGACTTAAATGGTGCCTGTTAGCCTTCCCGAAACGTAAATGCTTCTGACATGCACATCTGTGCAACAGCTGGCAGGGATTACTGCCTGGACCTGATTACAGCTGTCCAGTGGACTCATACATCCTGGCATCTGCGTGGGGATAGCCTCTGCCATCCTGAGGATCCATCTATTTCTGTTTAATCTGCACAAAGGATCTTGCATTAACAAAATTTCATTTTTTCCCTTTCTTGAGAGAGCCCAAGGCCTCCAGACATTGCAGGTGCCTTGGCCAAAACCTGGGGGTGGAGGAAAGCCTCCAACCCACGTGGAAAGCACACACTCATCCTGAGAGAGTCAGTGGGGAGATGGGAACCTGATGAGAAACCTGATGAGAAACAAAACAAAATGCAAATCATTGTTAACATTTCATGTTACGTTGTTTGACATCCGTTCTGGCACTGACCCCTTTGTCTGAGAGAAAAACATCGGACAAACTCAGGGGACTGAGAGAAAAACAAGGCTTTTTTAATTATCACAATGAACAAAAACTGCATTTAATTCTCTCTGAAATGTCTTGCTCAAATCAGTTTTGACTTGGAAACATGGAAGATCATCATCAAGAAGACCAAATTAATTATTCCACTGGCATGTCTGAGGTGGTGTGAAACCATGCTGTTGTTTTTCCACTTTACTGCAGCTTGGATTTTGGAGCTTCAATGGATCAGAATGAAGCATAGAAACTGCTACTCCTTACTTGAGGGTTCATTTGATTATTGTAGGAACTCATGAAAGGTACGTTAGACAAACCAAGTTTATAGTTATAACTTCTAACCTAGAAATATATTGCACGAGTACAATTAAAATTAATGTAGGGCTAGGCTTTCATGTAGAACTTTGGTCACGGATCTATAACTAAATCCACCAGCAATAAGCAATTTTGCTTTATTAACTTTGAAAGATCACATCTGCTTAATTAAGAAGATGAATTTACTTAATATTTAAGAAAAAAGTCAGTCAAATAATGTTAAAACTTATATTTGGTGTTATTCACTGTTCCTATGTTTGAGACACCAATAGGGCAATCCAACCAAATTGATCACCAAAAAAAGCACTTCATGTTTCCAAGGATCCACACAAGAAGGCAGCAGTGTTGCCCCAAACCCTCCTTTTCTGAAGACTGAATTCATTAATTATGCAGAGGCAGGACTTCAGCAAGAGGTGATCTCTGTGAACCATCATTCAGAGGCTGTTTTGTTCCTGAAAGCCACTGACGAGGTGACAAGCTGGCCATGGTCACACCAGACAAGGACTCTTCTGGCCCATCATTCTGTGCCCAGCCATGGCCAGAGGTGGACAGCGAGGGGAGGGCAGGAGCAGCACAAGTGTAACATGATCCTTTTGTCCCTAATATTCTCCCAACCTCTCCTCATGTTCAGCCCAGGGGCTCCCAGAGCCTGCTGCACTTTGTCATTCAGTAATCAAAGGGCCTCTCCTCCTGGCACTTTGCCATCTTCTCTTTGAACTCATGAAACACCATCCAAACACCCCCCTTTGGAAAAGACTTCCTGAGGTCCTAAGCTCCACCACTGCTTCCATGGAGCACCACCTCCTTTGGTCCTGACCCTGATTTACTTGTTTGCCTCCCTGTAATTCGGTAGCAGTCAAGGAGAGGTCGCCCCGTTCCCTGTAGGAAATTCCAACATCTCTCTTCATAAAGACCAGCTCTGTGTGAGAAAGGCTGGCCAGCTCCCCAGCCATACTGACAATAAAGTGTTTTAGTCCAGAACAAATTTTTGCCCTTTAAAAAAGGGGATCTAGGATAGATGGATGGATTGCCCAAGAGGTGAAGGCAGGTGGCCATGCCAGGGAGCAGCTTGGTGGTGGGTGAGGTGGCCTAGCACTGGGTCCGTGACCAGATGGGGACATCCAGCAGGCACATGAGGAGCAGCCAGGGGTGGGAATGGGGTGCATGGGGATTCCAGGAGCCGGGCAACGGGTGCACTCAGGAGCCTGGTAGCCAAGAGCAAAGGCCAGACACACTGCTCTAGGGGTTTTTGGCTTGTTTTCCACCTTCAAGAGGAAGGAGGCTGTGACAGGAAAGTAGGAATTAATCTCCTGGCTCAATCTCAAAGTCCAGTCTGTTCAGCAATTCTGATGCAGACTAACGTTGGACGCTTCCCAGGCTAGAGAAAAACCTGTGTTTTTCATCCCAACACCAGGAGTTAAACACTGGTTTCCAGGAGGCCATTCAAGAGCTTTTTCAACTTTATTCTCATTTGGTTTAGCAATGACAATAGAGACACCGGGTACTCCTGCTCACACCCGCTCCCCTTTGAGAAGGGGAAGCAATAGGGAAGCGGAACTGGAAATGATTCCTGTGGCTAAAATCTGCAGAACAGAGGTGAACTGTTGGCTGAGCCAACACGGGCTCATACAGATATCTGAGAGTGTTCTGGGCAGGAAAACTCTTCATCTGGGAAACAGGAAGACCCCCCAAAAGGCATTAGCAAACCTTTTTAAACTTCCTGATCACATAGCTCTGTTTACACCACCCGCGTTATTTACTGGCCATGTGCTTGACAAGCACTTGACATGAGGAATACTAATTCAAGGTGGCAGTACATTTCAAGAAGACAAACATTTTTCAACCAACATTTTTTCAATTAATACTATTTCCAGCCTTACCTAAACACAGGGACCTGCTTATATGGAGACTGGTATGGCAAATAATTTACTTTCTCCATACATTTGTTTCAAATATAGGAAAGAAATACTTCTCTTTAATTTTCTACTAAATCCAAATTATATTCTCATAAGCAAATTAATAGTATCACACCTTTATATACTTGCTTGTTTTCTGATTTTTGTGTCAGAATCTCTTTATATGAGGTCTGAAGGGAATAATATCACTTGCTTTGACCCTGCAGGCAGTTGCCAAAGGAATGTATAGCAAGAATAAAGCCAATTAGGTATTAAGATGGTCTCTCCTGCTCTGCCAGGAACACTTGTATATTCATACCAAATGTTGCTCACCCTCAAGTCAGTTGTAGCTACACTCATTGTTTTTCACAGCTTCCCAAAAGTGAAGGACACAGCAGCTGGGGCTGGCTCCAGTTTGGGGGAGCAGGAGATTAATTTGTCAGTCAAACAGACTCAGAGTTACTGAGATTTTGGAAGTGTGGATCAAATCCCTGTCCACGGTGCATCATCACCTCAAATTGAGATCATCACATGGAATAGATTGATGAGGGCACAGCAAAATCAATCCCCTGTATGGCATAAAAGCCTATTGGCACGTGCAAGGACACGTGTGATGTGGTATTTACAAAATTGCATTTACACATGACAGTAGATTCCTCTGTTTATGTAATCATTGTATTGGCATTCACTACAACCTGCTTTCAGAAGCATATTTTGAATTTTCAAAGCATGGCTAAGCTGGCAGGTGCTGTGTGAGTCAACATCGAACTGCAAAATTGCATGTGAGTGATGTCCTATCATACGTGAATATCGGTGCTACACAAGGACACAAAAGAAACCTTCACATGGTTTAAGTTCAGTATACTTTAATTAAAATTAATTATGGCAATGATCTCAAACTGGATGCAATCACAGCTGATGACTTTGTTTAAAAAAGCGGTGAAAGATCAAAGCACAACCCTGAGTTTTAACTGCTGGAGAAGTCTTTTTGCTTGTTTTTGCAGTCAGATTTTCAGATTCTCAGGAAGTCCTTAGAGCTTTGTTGTTGCTGATTATGTAAAAATATACATTTATTTATTTATTACCCCCTATAACAAAAAAGCAAAGTGTCTGTTAAGGAGAGGGTGGATGAGCTGCAAAGGATTGCACACATCCAGGTTTTTGCTGGCTGATACAATGCATCCTTGCCGTACAGAAGGACCCCAGCTCAGAGCCTCACACTCTGCCAAACTGAGCCACCCAAGAAGAAACCCAGCAGCCACCAAGATGATGAACCAACACTGTCTCTGGTGCTCCAGCTCTGTGCCTTCAGCCCCTTCTTTGGGCCTTCACTGTCCCTTCCTGAAAATACAGGAACCATTTTCCTGGGAGCAAGTGACAGTGCTCAGGCTGGGCGTGGGAAGGCCAGGCTGCGGGCCACCATTTTTGACCTGGGAAAAGAGGGAAATTTCTTCTGCTGATGGAACTGGTTCAGCTCCACTGAGCTCATTAGGAGGATTTGTGTCTGCATCAGCTGCACAGCTGTCTCCCAGCTTCCTTTGCTTACTCCTCCCATGGATGAAGGGGTCTGAAAAAGAGCCGCAGAATGTCACTCTAAGTGACTGATGCAGGGACGGGCAGGGCAGAGTCCCTTGCATGTGACAAACCAGGCGTAACACGGACACTATTGACGTGTGTCGGGTCTGCTTTCAGCTCCCCACAGCCTCAGCAGCAGCACTGGGAGTGTGAGGGAAACAAGAGGCTGGCAGCTCACAGAGCTGCCCTTGCTGTGCCTCATCCCTGAGAGTCTCTCTCTTCAGGGGATGTCACAAATCCAAGATGCTCAACTTGGTGGCAAATGGGAACGTGGCACTTGGACTCCGCAGAAATGCAATGAAGTCATCAGTGTAGATTAGCTTCATTTTATTCATCCACGGAACATCGGGCTGATGCAAGTCCCACAGTTTTGTTACTTAGAGCTGCTTTCTGGTTACCTTGGTGGGTACATCCTCTGTTGTGTTTCTTATGAGTTTTCTCTGTCCTCTTTTCCCTTTTCCTATGTCTTGCACAATGTTGTGCTGGCTGTCAACATTTAGTGAGCTACAAAGAAACAAAAGGGTAAACTTTTCCGATGAGAATTAAAACAAAACACAGCAGAAGGTTGTTCAGCAACTTTATGAAGAGCAAGGGAAGCCAGCAGGGCTCCTGAAACACCTCTGTAGCAGTGTTTCATTAAGTTTTATAACTAAATCAAGGCTTAATGCCTTATTGCATTTGAAATAATATTGCAGACTCAGGGAAGACCTCCTCCCAGTTATGTGACCATACATGCATTCCACACAGCCACCTCCAGCCTGCTCAGGTGAAGGCTTCCATGCATGGTCACTTTGAAACCAAATGTGGAACCACAAGGACAAGAAAAATGCTCTCCCACTGACGAAGCAACAGTGGCAGAATAAGCCACCAGCACATGCAGAACTGACAGCAGCAGTAGAGTCTTTTTACTGTATTAATCACATTGATTGGGGGAATTTTATCTCTCTAGGAAGAAGGTAAGTTTTATCATTACAAGTGCTGTCTCTACTGCAGTCTTTGCTGACAAAATCCTACCAACAAAAACGTCTATACAGCAGCCCTTCAGTCACTCCTGGGTGCACATCTTAAGATGTGGATGCAAATATTCTGTTTGTATTAACTGAAAAAAACTGGTCTTTTTGCTCCAAGCAGTATTAAACAGCTCCCCACACATCCTCTTATTCATATTAATTTATTCCCAGCTTTTAAATATGTTTTCCCAGCTGCTAAAGCAAACCTTATTCACACTTACAACAATAGAGATTTAAAATGTGTATCAATCTGATAATATTAGACATTCATCTTGAAAGCACAATTTGAGCCATGACCACACAAACAAGTGCACTTGTTTATCACCACTGTGGTTATTTGTAACACTGTGGTTGCTTAAGTCTTTTGGCACTCACTAAGATGTATGTAGATGTAGACAGCACATTTTCAACAACTACAGCCATGTATTCTCTATAATGACTGTAACAGTGAAACTGTTTTTCATGTTTTTACTGATGTGATAATTGGTTTGAATATTGCAAATTATGGGACATGAGAATGTGTGGTTGTTAAATTTTGAAAAAGCTCTCCATTCTGTTTCCATAACACAGGGGAAGGGGGAAGTCATAATTAAACTAATTTGTAAAGATGGTATTACATTAGTGGTGCCACACAAATCAAACAAGGCAAACAACTGGTTGAAAGTGTTCTCAATATCCACCACACATTTTGTGCAATTAAAGTGATACTTCTGTAGCAGCCAGTTAAAAAACCCTTAACCACCTCCTGTAGTGGCGCTCAGTAATAAACCAGAGGAAAGAGCTGGATTTGATTTCATGTGAGAATGGTGGCAAGGAGGATTATAACACATTTCTTTTTTTTTTTCTTAATAAACAGCCATTGGAGGAGACTGAATCAGAATAAGAGTAGCACAACACTTAATTTAGCACTGAGATTCTGAACAATCTTAATGGCAAGGTGAAGACTTTAAACAAAAGAGCCAACTTCATCCATGCTGTACCTCCAGAGGTGCCATGAAGACTCTGAACTACTTCACGGAAGGAACAAACCCTGCTGCCTTTATTTTTCAAGACTCACATCTTGGAGACTTTGAGCTGGAGGGATCTGTATTTGCATTTTCAAGAGACAAGGCAAGACCTTCAGCTGGCACAAAAAAGGCAATGTTGCCAGCTTCCACCCATTCACCTTGGATGGTTCATGTCCAGCCCACGACTCAGGATGTGCTTCCAGGTGACACCCTGCTTCCTATTTTGGTTTTGAGGTTGCTTTGGTATAGGATTTTTTCCTTCCAATAGTAATTTGCTCCCCTTAATACTGAAGCTGGAGCTCACAAGCTTCCCCAGCAGATGCTGGCTGCAGATCGTAGTGCAGATCCCAGCTGGTGAGGGGTGGCAAGTGTTCAGCACAGATGGCACTGCCAGGCTGCCTTGCTGCTGGTTTCTTTTTTTTTTTCCCCCCCCAAACCTTCAAATAACAAGGTGAGGACTAAACAAAACCCAGCTCTGTTGTAGTAGTGGGCTGGAAGAGTGAGTCACTTCAACCTCACTGCAGTGGGGAGCAAGGCTGGGGCACAAACCACATCCTTGTCCTGCATCCAGAGGAGTCTTTGTAGAGTTGTCCCAGGTCATGTGCAAACAACACAACTTCCTCATGAGGGGAAGCAGAGGGGCAGGCACTGATCTCTTCTCTCTGGTGAGCAGGACCTGAGGGAATGGCCTGAAGATGTGCCAGGGAAGATTTAGTTTGGATATCAGGCAAAGTTTCTTCACTCAGAGGGTGGCTGGGCACAGGAACAGGATACCCACGGCAGTGGTCACAGCACCAAGCCTGACAGAGTTCAAGAAGCATTTGGAAAATGCTCTCAGGCACATGGAGTGACTCTGGGGGGATGTTCTGGGCAGGGCCAGAGTTGGAGCCAATGGTCCTTGTGGGTCACTTCCAGCTCAGGACATTCTGTAATTCTGTGATGACACTGTCTACACAACCTGAATTTCCAGTGCTGGCAGGGATGGAGCTGACATGGGAACTCCACCTGGCAACCAGCATGGATGAAATGCACAGTAGGCAAGGGGAGGGAAGTGATTTAAAGGTTAGTAATCTGTGAGGCACTAAATGTACTAGGAAAAGAAAAAGAGAATGCCTTCATTGTTGAAAAACTTGATGATAGAGGGTGCTTCAGGGTCTCTTTTTCACCACCCATTTCCTAAGAGAGGTAAGGCACAGACACAGGACTGGGATGCGGATGGACAATTCCTGCGCTTCATGACCCACATGACACTAAAATTACAATCTCTTCTTGTAAGAAGAGATTACATCTTTTACTAAAGCAACTGTCCAAACAGGAAGAAAATTGTCCACCCCTTTGGGTGCACAAGCCCCTTTCCTAGGCGTGAAGAGGACTTTAGAATAAGACACTTGAAGCACCCTACAGCTGCATATGGCAAGAGGTCATGGCCTGCCTGAGGTTTCTGCACAAAGGATTTGCCTGTCTGCCCTTTACCATCATTCCAGTTCACAAAATCAGTACTCAAGTGCCTGATTTTTAATAACTCACCACTCCCAGAGGCAATCTGACTACATGTTCTCAATTACTGCTGCGAAGGAAAAGGGACCTCCGTGGTTTTGGGGATTCAGGAAAAGACAGCTCTGCTGCAGCTTCTCAATTAGCTGCCCTAAAAGAAGAAACAGGGTGTGCTAATAATATAACCAAACTCGAATGCCAGACCTGGGAATTTTCTGTGAGGACACTCTGGTTTGATCCTTGGGAGACAGCCACTGGCCCAGGGAGCACAGGCAGTACATGTTGGGAAAGGACACCAGAGCCACCACCAGTGCTCTGTGCTCTGCTCACACAGGGAAATATCATTATGGTTTGGTTTCTAAAACATGTAAAAATGCACTGTACCTCAGTACTGAGACACTAAACCCAAACTCTAAACAATATTCTGTTTGTACCAACATTTCAGAAACTGAGCACCTCGTGATACTGTGCATAGACCATTCACAACAATCTGACTAAAGCCACATTGCTGATAGAAGCCCTTTTTCCATTTCTTTGAACTTGTAAGGCTGCAGGAATGTTTTATCAGTGCAAGAGGAGCGTGGCTGGGCAGGCAGAGGATGTGGCCTCTGTAATCTTTCCTTGGTCACTGTTTATCTGGTGGATGGTGGATGCTGATATACTGGTCAAAAATAACCTTAGCTAGGAGATTTTAATGGAAAATATTTGAACATCTGAATATTTTACCTGCCTCTCTGGCATCCATACTGAACAGGGCCATTTGTGAACTGAGTCAATCCTGTGCTTTTAGCCAAACACCCAGCACCAACAGGGTTTCACAGGTGAGGGTTTAGGGTCATGTATTCAAAGCATGAAAACAGGCAAGGAGGGAATGCCCAGTCCAACAGAAGCTTTCTTCTAAATCCTGACTAAGGGCAGTTGTCTCACATCTAGTTTGCAGCTGATCTGGTGTAACTGGGGATATTCTCATTGCTCCCATAAGCAATCTAACATCTGCTCAGCTCCTGTGTGTACCAAGTCCTGTCCCAGAGAGTGCTGTGCAGAAGTCCCTCCTTCCCTGCCTTCAGTGCTTCTCCACAAAGAGAGACAGAGAGTGCTTTTGGTCCAGGTTCTGTGAACACACAGGTATTTTTGTGCTGCAGTCCCTGCAGCTCTCAGCATCTGCCATCATTTCAGGGCCGTGGCAGGAGCAGACACCACAGGGTCACACTGGGGGACACAAAGGAGCAAAGGAGCAAAAGAACTTGACCTGCCTCTTACATCTGCAATGCAAATGCTCCTTGCTCGATGTGTAATGGAAAGTGCAGCCTGTTTCTCTTGCTGTTGCTGTGACCAGCATGAGCAGAATATTAGATAGAGCACAGAGCAAAATATGAGGAAGGCGATATGGGACACAGATAATCACACCTCGCATGTGATGAAAGCAGGCTGTGCCAGTCCCCACTGCCTGCAAGGACAGGGCTGCTGAGATATCTAGGAAAACATTATCTACTCCATGGCAATAAGCAGAGTTTTGTTCCACTTTATTTTTAGCTTGGTTCCTCCTCTTCCTCCACACATATAAGCCCTCCAGCTCAAGGCAAAGGTCCAAGAACAACAGCATTTCAAGCATTTCAAGCAAAGGACTAACCTCACAATCAAAACCAGAGCCTAGATATGACAGGCTGTGTTATTTACTAACACAGAGCACACAAACTCAAACCAAACCAAAATAACCTACTTCAATATTTTTCCTTCATAGAGCAAGGAAAGCGAGTCTCCCTTGCACTCAGCTCTGATGTGCTGCCATGAGGAATACCCTGAGAAGTCAGATGAGATTTATTTAGAACACTGAAACCCTTGTGTGTATGTTCTTGCCATAAATTCAAACCTCAAATGGAAATGTGATTTGAATTTAAACACTTAAAGCTGTGGCCTTAACAGTAGGCACTTTTGTATATTCATGCTCCTGCCACTGTCCTCAGTCTCCCGTGGTCTTGAATGAAGTGTTGTTTTTAGACAATTGGCTTCTTGTCTGCAGAAGAGCAGTTTGGCCCTATCCCTTCCATTGTCTTTTATGTCCTGCAAGGAAAAAGGGGGAGGAGACTGAAAGAGAGAGACAGATTTCAATCAAAAGCACTACATTGATAAGGGATTAATAAAAGCCTGCCTTGTGATCAGATGAAACCTAACAGTCAGCCTGGATGCCTTATATTTGATAACAAAAGTGATCGCTTCCAAATGTCGCCCGTGGAGTCGAGTACCTGCGTCACCTGGAGCAGCACAGCTCCCAGCAGTGCCTGTTGCTGGTGGGTTTGCGCTCTGGCAGACCCTGCTACGGCCAACTCATCTTAAGGGCAAGAATTTGTCATGTGAGTAGTGTAAGGATGGTGTTTAACAGCCACAGTTAATGCTGGAGACACGAACAGCTCTCTCCTAAAGGCACACAGCAGAACTGGTGATGAAGAACAAAACAGGCAAAAGCAGGGAGTCTGCTGAGCATGGTGCTCCAGTGCTCTATTTCAACTGTTCCAGCAGGTTTTTAGGGCTCATTGTTTTAAGGGCCAGACATCCCCTGAGTGTGGAGGAGCCAAGAGGCACCAGACAAAGAAGAGAGAAGCACATGTGGGGCAGACAGAAACTGCAAAGGGAACATGGGAGTTTGGGTGCAGGCTTGGCGATGCATGAACTCGGACACAGGCAAAGTCCTTGGCACGTATTGCTGTCTCTTGGGAGACCCAAACCAGTCCCCACTGAGGAAGGCAGCAGAAGCACCACCAGTGTGTGAGAAAGGAGCTTTTGCTATGACAGTGATGCTCAGAGATTCCAAAGAAAATAAACTGTCCTGGATGCTCACGCTATCCATTGGGGGGATCCACCCAGGGCTCTTGGGATGTGTGATTCACCCAGTGAACTAACACCATTGCAATCCCATTCCCACTGCTGCAGACAGCTGCTACTGCCCCCAAACCAGCCAGTCATCCTTTATCCTACTCTTCACAGAGACAATCCAGGGTTTGAGTTTCTGTCACCATGTTTCACTTCTTTTCATTCATATTTTTACAGCCACATGTATATTCGACCTGGGCCGGTCCCAGGGAGCCACTGAAGGGAAGGAATTCCTCTTGGGGACCTGTTTGCCAGCTTTGATTTCCCTTTATACCCAGGGGAAGGGAAAAAAGGGCACATCTCTGTGGTTTTTTGTTGCCACAATGAAGCACACAGAAGTGCTGTTTAGATATCATAGGTAAACATGGAGTGGTTACACTGAGAAATAAACCAGCTAACAGGAATAATAACTACCTCATGCTTTTTGTTGGTTCCTCCTCAGCCTCTCACGTGGTTCACATGGTTTGCTGGGAGGAATACCTTCCCTTGCCAACACTGTCCCTGTCAGGACACTTGCTGGTGACAAGCCTGTCTGTCACCACTTCCCTCAGATAGAGATAGTTCAGTCCCAAAGTATTCTCTGAAGTTGAAATGGGGTCTCTTTCAGGCACCCACCTATGGCACAACTCTTAAAATCTGCACACAAAAAAGCAGCACCCACTGCATGTGCACAGAAACCTCCTACATCTATGGAGCATTGCCCATCTCGTGTACCCTCAGCATGCCAGGTTCACCACACACAAAATGAAGAGGCACTCTTGTTTTGGAAGCCAAGATTTCCAGGAATCTGTCAGGTTACCAGGAAATGTTGGAGGGTGTAAGATTATTGGTAGAAGTGATAACCCAAAGCATCTGAGCTGCCTGAAAGAGGCTTGACAGGAGCTGTATGTCAGGTGCAAAGAGCACACAAACCAGATCACGGAACTGGGAAATCAGTGCAGGCTCAGAAAGCACTAGCAGAAGCACAAACACCCTAAATCTAAGTCCACGTTTGCCCTGGTAATTCACAGTGTCTAGGGATGTTGAGCACAGAGATTTTTTTCTCTTACCTGGCCCAGTTATCCCAGCAACGTGAGACACTGCACTGATGAAAACTTCCCATTGTTTTCAGCCTTTCCCCATAACCCTTCTAAGCATTCCCCTCAGTCACTCCTGTTGCTCAAAGTTTCATGGAATGGTTTGGATTGGAAGGAACCTTGAAGAACATCACCCCCCTGTGATGGGCAGGAACTCCTTTCACTAGCCCAGGTTGCTCAGAGCTCCATCCAACCTGGCCTTGAACATTTCCAGAGACAGAGCATCATCAGCTCCTCTGGGCAATCTGTTTCCATAATCTCTCCCATCCCCTTCCCTTTGGAGCAGAGAAAGGTCCCATTACCTGCCTAAGCCAGCCTTTGCCACCACTTACTTTTTTGAGCCTTGATACAGCCAGGACCCACCTCAGGTGGGCACAGAAGTGTCCTTGGACAGGTATGGGTGACACAGTGGTTAACACAGCAGTTTTCACAGCGATGGCTCATACCCCACCAGCTGTGATTCCCAAATTCCCTAGCCCATCACAGAGTGGTGCCCATTTTCTCTTTAGACATCTTCACCTCCTACCTCTGGGAGGTGAAACAGAAGAATCAACACTGATTCTTCAGTCATGCTGAGTTTGCTAAATATTGAGTTAAATACAATGCAATGGATTTTAAAGAATGGATTGTACAGGTCCTTTGAGAATGGCTGCAGTGCTGGCAAGCGTGGGTTTGTCAGAATTCCATCTGCTGCTGTCCCATGGCCAGCGAGTAATCCGCACTTGCAGCCTCTTGCCTCAGTGTGTCCAACAGACCCCTCATGACCACTGTGCTTTGAACATTTTTTGCTGGATAATTTGGCCAGGTCCAACACTGTGGAATATGAGAGTCTATATTTCACCTAGCTCAGGACATCACAAAGGAATGCTGGCAATTTCTTGCATGGAGGCACAGTCACATTTTCCACCCCATATCAGCTTCACGCTGCCCTTAGCGGCAGCTCACCTCTGGAATGAGGAGAAGCAGCCATATCCTGGTTCCACAGCCCCAGCCCTCAAACAGCCTGGCAGGACTCTTTAAAAATGACACCACAGATGTTTCACCAAGCTCCTGCTCACCATCTGCTCCAAGTGACACCACCAGTTTCTCCTCACGAAAGGTCAGACCCGGCGTCAGTGGGAAGACGAATGCGGCTCTCACGTGCTTCGCTACAGCTGCGCTGTGCCTGGTTACGGGGTGGTCACACAGGGGCCACAACAGCCCGGCCCTCCTTATGGAAATCAGCCCCTCGTTATGGAAATCAGCCCCTCGTTATGGAAATCAGCCCCTCGTTGTGGAAATCAGCCATCTGCCCAAGGCAGAGCCGGCAGCCTGGCCAGCAGAGCACAGCCAAGGAGCCCTGGGAAGCGCTGGGGAATAAAGGCATGAGCCCTTGTCCAGCAGGAGGGGGCACAGCTTTGTGCCACGCTCTCCGTGTCAGCCTTGGCTCCTCGAAGGTGTGTCATCTGTTGGGCTGGTGCAGATGTACCTGTCAGGGTTTCCCCTTCCCCAAGGGAAACAGAGATGCAGTTTTCCAAGTCGGTGTTAATCACAGCCCAAGTCCCAGGAGACAGTGAATACCTTGTGTTATCGATTATCAGGCACTGCCAAACCAGATGTAGTCACACCTTCAGAGCAAATCACAGGATTTACTCTGACACTCCCTCGCCTTCTCACATGAGGGGCTTCGACTGTGTATGTACAAATAAACCCACTTCACACCAGGATAATGTACAGTGTCAGCACATCCTGTTATTAAGGCTACATTCCAACCTCATCTATAACCATTCACTTCACTGGTTCCCAAGCACTGACAAAAAAGTTCCTCTCAGACAGCAATTTTTTATATTAGACTTCTATTTAGAACCATAAGGTTTTGGGGTTTTTTTAACTTGAAAGGGGTGAAGAAACATTTCTTTCTACAGACAGAATTAGTGAGCTCTGAGCATTATGTTCTGCTCACTGCAGGACATGCAATACAGTTAAGTCATGATATCACAATTTATAACACTTTTATGCAGCTCATACATTTAAAACAAGAGGAACATAAATATAAAAGCAGCTTGCAGTTACTTTTGAGGCATGAACTCCACAAGACTCAGTGCAAGGGAATTTTGACTAACAGATCCCAGGCATGGGACATGCAGGGAGTATCAGACAAGCAGTGCCTGCAGGAGCCACCATCACGCAGCCCTTGCCATCCCATAAGCTTCAAGGAGCTCATCAGCTTCCACTTTGCCTTCCACTTAAAACTTCCAAGAAAGTTTTCAAGAGTCTTTTCAGTTCAGCTGAGAAGTGAACAGGGAATGCCTAGAGGCAGCTCAGGCATCTGGGCATATTTATTGATCTGTCACAGTGAACACACCTCATTTAGAGCGCCTTTGAAAACCAAGCCAGCCAGCAACTCCCAGCACAACACATTTTCTTCTGCTCTTCAAAAGCACTTTGCTTGACAACAAATTCCAAAGCAATTTGTACATCTCAAAGGAGACATACAAGTGGGCTTCAGGAGAAATGACAGTGAGGATGATTGGAAGAAATCTAAGGAATCTCTAAAGATGCCAGTGTGAGGATCCCCACTTACTTAAAAAAAAGAAAATTAAAGCCTACCAAACTTAGGAAGAGAAGACCCTTTGTACATAGCTATGTCTTTAGTGGGGACTTTGGGTGAAGGGCAGCACAGAATCCTGTCTCTGTTATTCCTGTAACCTGTTGTGCCCAGGTTATTTCTCATGGACTGAGGCTGCTGTGGAGCTTTTCATGCCAAGAGAAGCAAGATCTCAAGCCCAAGGACTCCTACCCAGATATTTCAAGGCATTCCTGACTTCTGTGTTTGAGGGGGTTGGTGTATATGTGCATATATAAACCTGGTTTATAGATATATATAAACATGCCACTGTCAGGTTTTCTGAGACCCTGATAATCTTTAAGGTATTGCAATTGTGCAGCTTTATATTCTCATTTTATATTTCAGCAGCTAAGGATCAGAGACATCAAATCCAAGTCCACGGGGTATTTTTTGGCATCCAACTCCCTTCAAGGTGAAGTTGAGGATGAAAACTACTAAAGCTAAGAGTTAGCAGGGAAGATCTGTCCAGATAAACTTCAAGAAACAGAGCAAGCCCAACAGAAAACAATGCCCAATAATGTCGTCAATGATGTTTTAGTCTGTACATTTTCCCAGCTCTGGAATTGGTTGGGGATTTACTACCTCACTCTGGGAGATGGACTACACAGCTCCAATGAAGCAGTAATGGAGCATTAACAGAATTAGTGCACTGAAAGTGCTTTGTAGGCTGGAGTTAGACATTTTCATCCGGGATGATGGGATCACTTTCCTGCAGTAATTAGTGGAGCAGCTGACATTAACCCCGTAAGTGACCTGTTTGTTGCCACCACTGTGAATCCAAATTAGATTAGCAGCCCCCCTACAGGTGTGGCTGCAGTGTGGAGGTTAAGAGCACACAAAATGCTCTGCTGATTCAGAGTGAACCAAACTGCATCAAAAGGATTACATACTACTTGGATCAGCTGCACACAGAGAGGATTTGGGAGAGATCCTATAGCCCCAGGGAAGGGAGGTGAAGTGTCAATGCAAGAAACAGTTCTTGCTAAGCATGGAAATATTTATTCCCAGTCCATCACGAAATTTACAGTTGTCCCAGGTTGCATATATGTGCTGTGTTCAAAAGCAATGGATGAAAACAAATGAAAAACCAGTGGTTTGAATAAATAAAAATCGAGAAACTTCCAATGTATTGAAGGGGTCACTGTAAAAACACGTGTTGGGAGAAGATCAGAAGAACTGGCATCTCTCAAATTGTGTGTCTTACAGTATTTGGTTGTTTGAAGTGATGCCCCCTTAAATTCCAATTTTATTATAAAATATAAAGTTTTAGCCTTCACGGTTACAGAACAAAGCTTGAAAATGTGACCCAAATATAGCCAAAGGACTTGTTAAAAACCCAGACAAAATAAAAAGAGCTCTAATCTCTTAAAAACAGTCTCATGATTCCTGAGCTACTCTCAAAATGCTGTGAGGGCTTAGCAAAATTTATAACACTTCAATTGTTTCAATTCTGTTGTCAGGCATAAAATCCAAAGCATGGGGAAAAAAATAATTTAAAACCCACAAGAATTAAGAAATCAAGAGACATCTTCTGGAGCTGAATCCTTTAACTTTGTTCATTACTCCATCATGACTGAGTCAACCAAAAAAAAAAAAAAACCACAAAAAAAAGGGAAAATGAACCCAGGAAAACAATATGCAATTTTTAAGGCAGGCCAGCTGAGGGCATGAGCACAGGAATGGGGCAGGAGAGGGAGAGCTCCTGGAGCAGAGACATTGGTGTCAGCACATGGCACAACCCAGTGTAAGACCTGCAGGACAGAGCCTCTTGTAACTGTGGAAGGAATAAAAGATGGGAAGCAAGCTGACATGGAAAGGTACAGCAGAGGGAAACAGGAGTCCAGGGGGGAGAAAATCAACAGAAAATTAAATAGCAGAAAGGTTAAAAAAGAAATTAAAAAAATAGAAAAAGCATCTCTGACTGAACCAGATGGGGAACTTTCACTTTGCACAGGCTCCTGATCATATAATTAGAAGAATATGTATTGACCATAATGGATTTTCCATAAATGCTAAGTGTCTCTGCAGATGCTCTGTTGTTTCAAGCACACAGATATCGAACTGTGTTTCTCTGAGTTCAGATTTCTCAGATGATTTCTGGATAATTAAGGACATGCACTGCCACAGAGAGGAAAAGAATTTCCTTATATTTTCTAGTGTAAGGAAAAACTGAACAACAGGCCAGCTGTAGACCAACTTAAGCCATGTTAAACTGTGCCAAGCATACCAAGCTGTTCAGAAAGCACAGATAAACTGACATGGTTATTAGAAATAAAGTTCTTACACACACACACACCTTGGACCACAGGATGTAATAAACAGCCATTTGAAAATACTCGTGTGACCCTATCCCACTTTACAAACTCAGATTATTGCCAAAGGACAGACTGTGACCAAAGCTACCCCAGACCTGACCCATAAATGGCACTGTTTAAAGTAACCACAGGCACTACTGCTCCTAATCTACATTCAAGATGAAAGGAGTGCAGAAAACACCTTAAGTCTGAAAGAAAACATCCTATTAAAGGTATTGCTGCTGAAAACCAGCTGGAGCACAGCCAGGATTGCTCATAGCAATAGGTACCACAGCTCACCCCACAGCAATGGGGCAGAGGGATGTGTGTACTGGAAGAGAACACACACTTTTTCTATTTTCTGCTCATTAAGAGTTAACACTGCTGACAACAACAAAAAGGCAAATAGCATTTGGTGTCGTGGCTGTCAGCCACCGTGCAGATTTTGTCACAGAAGCAAGTCAATGACAGTATTCTGCCACTGCTTCAGATCAGGAAAGGAGACATTTAGGTCTCATATTTCAGTATGTGTTTCGTTGGAAGAGAGGACAAGCGGGATGCACTGGGAAGTGCTGACTCAAACACTGGCTATCAGTGCCTTGCAGAGCCCACGTTTGCTCGAGTGGAGATTTTGGGGCCCCTTGCAGGTTGCAGACCAGTTGAGAGCACTATCAGTGGTCTGGAAATGCTAAGGAAGCTGGATCCCTTCCTCTCTCTCTCTTTCTTTTTTTTTCTTTTGAGGTTTTTTAACACATGCAAAACTTTCACCCTTGAGCCTTCAGTCAGTGAGCAGTGGAAAGAAGAGACAACCTCAGTTTCTAGGTAACAGTGCTATTGAAATCCACCCCAGTGCTGGGGCTGACCCATTTGGGAGCTGGCCAGAGGAGCAGAAATCAACAGAGGTGAGGAGCTGCTGGGACATGGGGCTGTCAACTGCTGCTGTCACCCCCTGTACCACTCCTCTTCACCCCTCCTTTGGGTCCAAGGAGTCCAAATCCTGCTGCTGGTTCAGCAACAGGCAAGGTTGGGCTTAGGAAGCCTGAGACAGGGAGGGGTTGTTCAGCAGAGGCCAAATGCTAAGCTTGGTATTAGTTACAGTTATTCTGGCTATGCATTTCTCCCTGGGTTCTGCCTCGTGTTGAGTCTCCCCTGTTCTGCAGGGGGAAAGATACCACCCCCCTCAAAAACAGAGAAGGGAATAAGTGAAGGCACAGCTCAGTGTACACAGCTTTTGACATTCGCTATCTTAATGCAACTAACTTCAAAGTAAAAAATCTTTAAAGATGAAAAAAGGCTTTCATACAGTCCCCAGGCAAAAGCATTGCAAAGTAACAGGAATCCAAAATTGTTAAACTCTGTGGTGGCTCGTAGCCCTCGAGGAGCTGATCATCATCTGGTAATGGTTCTCCCCATATTTATAGTGTCAGAAATTACACACTTCCCCAGCATGCTTTCTACAGAATAAGTCATGGCTGTAATTGCCACATTTACAAGATGTGACTGTAAATAAGAGAAACCGAAGGCTAAGACACTCTAAAAACAGCATAAAAGTCACATTGGTAAGAGGTTCTCCCCCCATCTCCCCCCACCACACAGAACAAGATGTTGAAGTGTGGGAAGGCTGGAGATTTGGGCTGCTTCTAACCACTGAAGAAAAAAATGCCCACTTATTTTCTGGGGAAGCAAGATCAGACACGTTGATATGGTGCCTGCATTATCAGTTGCTGATCTGAAACATCTTCCTCTAACACAAGGTGCACACAAAATTAGGGCAATGTTAAGACCATTTGTTCTAAGTGCTGAAGTAATCAACTTCAACCAGAGTGCTCATGTCTGAAAAATAGCTACTGAACCCCTTCAATTCTGTATCTCAGAAAACAAAAAGTCATCAGGAGCATTAATACTTTCAAAGCTAGCAAGTAAGTGTATCATTTATATCCTGATATTAGCATGTAATATTGGCACTATCAGATAAAATCACTGGCATTTGTAGATATAAAATCACACAGTTTCATAATTTTGAGCTCAGGTGTTTCTGCATATGAAAAATTGACTGGAAACTGGTTTTGCTTCTGCATTTTATTGAGAATACAACTACTCAAAGGTGATTCTAAGTTGTATTAATAGCATAGGTTGTTGAAGGCTACCTACCTCCAAACCCCCTAATGAACAATTTGCTGCTTTGTTTAGACTTACACTTGATGGTTTTTGTAATGTGATATGCTTTAAGAAAACCACACAAGAAGTCAGACCCCAAGCTATCACTGTACATAGCTGTGGTGGAGGAAATGAGGAAAAGGCAAAATATAGCAGCTATGAATCTCTTTCTGTGATCTTACAGTACAAAATTGTTTCACTTTAATTTAAAATAGCAATACATAAAATCACAGAATCACAGTTCAACTCCAGGCCCTGCACAGGGCAGCCCCAAGAATCACATCATGTGCCACACAATAGAAACTGAGGGAGAGAATCATTATGAGGAAGATGAACTAGAATAACCCAGGGAGAAGAAAAAAAAAATCTTTCATCTATAAATGGTTTTTTGAATGAGGCTCTATAAGTCAGACATCCTTGTGCTAAGTGTCATGCAAAGGAATGCATTGATTTTTTGCTTTGCCTTTGATGATTTCTATCTACTATTTACTGAAACAGATGGAGAAGATTGCAAGCTGATCTATAAAGGCTCTCCACCCCATGCCTCCCTCTTTCAGAGGTACAAGCAGGAAAAATAAGAAAAACTTCCCAGGCATCCAAGATGCATTAAGTGGAGCATATCTTAATTCAAATCAACAACATTCTTGGTGAGAGCAGGAAGGTAATGGCAGATTTTGGAGGCTGTGATCCTTGGGCTGATGCATGGGCTGATTTGAGATTTTGGTATTTTCAGTACATGCAGAAGGAAACACAACTGTTCTCATCACAAAGCCCTCTCTGCCATTGCTTTTTGCACCCAGCTATGACAAGGCTGCAGCAGAAGCTGCATGGACATCCTCAAGAAGCACATCCTCTAAGCACATCCTCTTTGTGGCTGCCCAGAACTTGCTTTAGAAGTAACCAAATCTCCTCTCTCTCACTTTTTCAAGTAGGGAAAACAATCAAAAGGAAACATGGGAATGGCTTGTCACCTTTCTGTAGCTGCAGCCCCTGAAATCCAGAGGTGCCCACACACAGCAAGTTACAAAAGAGGGTCAGTCAGCTGCTATAAATCTGCTCAGCTGCGCTGGAGGGGAGAGGTTTTCAGCCACTGTGCAGCAGCTGATGCTCTGGCAGGGCAGGGTGGGTGATGGCAGTTCAGAAGAGGAGGCAGTGTTCATTTGTCTTCTGTGAGATTTGGGGTTTGGTTTCATGTGTGATGCCACTTTGGATCATTAATGCTTTGGTCATAAGGCAAAACAGGAGAGGGAAGAGTCAAAGTAGGGTACAGATTAACTCATTGTTTCCCAAAGGTTCATTGTATGAGAGGCTGGAAGTCAGCTTCACATCAGTTCCTACAATTTTCAGAAAGTCTTAAGCAGATTTCAATGCACAATCCCTGTAGCTAATTTTTCCAAAACATATGCTAATTTTTCCATATTAGCTAATTTTTCCAGTTTAGCTAACATGTGCTAATTTTTCCATAGTTCAGAGTAGGGATCTAAATTAATTTGTAATAAATTCATCTCATGTAAAATAAAACTTTGTGTTGTGCCTTGAAATTGCAAGAAGTCTAGGAATTTTAGTTTTGTGGATTTACAGCTTCTGATACTTCTGAATCCGTTCAGACAATCTCTCAGCTGTGCTCACATCTTGTCTTATAAAGACCAAAAAAAAAATTTTAAAAGGGCATTTTAGAACAGCCCATCTTCTTCACCAAGATCCAAATCTGCTGGTGTGGAAATGAAAAGAAGGAAACATTAACACTGCTATGGAGCTGAGGAGCACTACAGGAATGGGAGGAGATGGGAGTTTAGGGCTGCATACAGCATAAAGCGCCAGTTCCTAACGCGTGCCATCGAAAGCCATTGGATGAGGTGCACAGAGCCGCTTTTGAATTGCAAAATCCATGTCACCATTTGGGCTGTGAAAGGTCGGGCAGGAGTGTGGGGACGCTGCGATGGGGATGCTGCCGCTGCCGGCGGGATCCATCCAGCTGCAGGCTGCGCTCTCCAGCTGTGCTGCGCCGCTGGGGCCGCCAGCGCTGCTGCCCCGGACAAAGCACGGCTTGCAGACCGAGATGAGAACTCAGCTCCTTCCGAGAGGAATCGCCTCTTCAGGCCCCCAGCACAACGCAGAGGATCTTCTCCAAAAGCCTCTCGGGGAGTGTATTGGGAAATGTGTGGAAAACAAATCGCTCCCCTTTAATCGTGTGTAGGGGCACATGGGGCAGGGGAGATTCTGCTTCTGAGCACTGTGGGGGAAAGAAACTAGGTGGTCCCAAAGATCATTTTGCTGAGAAGATCTGGGGTTGGGGGTCTTTGCTATCTCCCAGTCTGAATTAATGCAGTGGGGGAGGAGCAGGAGTAGGAGTGCTTGGCATCCTCTTGGATGAACCAGAAGGGGCGGACAAGGAGCAGCAAAAGTGGAATACACCATAGTGGCATTTTTGATAACTGAGCAGGTGCCAGCCTCCAGTGATTTTTCATTGAAAGGAGCAGTTGAAATTAAGAATCAAAAGGAGGAGGGCTTAGCTTAGCCAAGCTATACAGAACAACTGTTTAATTTGGCTTCCTCAGGTGATTCTGATCAGGTTTCTTTGGTTAACTCGAACTGAAGCACAATGCCAAAGAAAATTTGCATTTGATTTACAGCTGAGAGAGAAGTGAAACCATTCAAGAAGAAAGTCAGTGAAGAAAAAATATAGGGAAGTGCTCCTGCACTTGAGCAAATGCTTGAAGATCACAGAATATTTATTAGCAGAATATTTATTAGAATTCAGTTAGCGTTTCCCAGATTTCAGGCCCCAAAGCAAGCATTTGCTATTTTTCAAGGGGATTTATACTTGTGACTTGGAAAGTCCTCCAATACAGTTCTCCAGCTCCAGCTGTTAGAGTTTATTGACTTGAAGTGAGTGTAGAGACAAAGGTTTGAATGAAGTGTGGCTGGTTTCTGTTAAAGGCTGCCATTATGAGCTATACAGAGTTTATTCCGTTCCACCTTAACCATTGTTGAACCTTTCCCTAAAGAAAAAGAAGAAAATCTTTTTCAGTGTGAATATACATTAATCAAGAAGCCTAAATTCTGCTCACAGTCGATGAATGCCTGCTCTCAGCTGCATTCTTGCACTGTGACCTGCATATAAACCCCACTGACACTTCAGCTGGGAAATGACTGTCCCCATTGTAACCCTGCACGTGCAGGCACCGTGCGCCAGTTTAGCATAAAGGTGCTGCACTGCAGGTGACATCCTTCAGCAGCTGCTGGCCAAATGTCCCACACTTTCCATGAGAAAACATGACTCAGACTTGGGGAATCAAGGTTTAAAGATTTATTCCCGTAATCTTCACTGATGGAGTGCAGGAGCCTCGTCTGCCACCACATGAAGCTGGTGCTGCTGCCTACAGCAGGAGTGGGGCTGCACCAGCTCTTGCTGGTACAGCAATAAGCTGTGATACATCAATATTACAAAGAAAACAAAGATCAGCTGTTTCAACTTATTCCTACTGCTTTACATATACAGTAATATATTATTTGCTATGTAGAGGGCAATTCCCCTGAAGGACACCACGTTTAAGTGGCAAATTAATTTGCTGCTTACATTCACTGGCTCTTCCAGCTGGCTTAATTCTCATCAGCTACCATAATTTATTAACAGTGAGGTGAGAAAAGACATGAATCAGCTTAATGTGCTATAAGTAGGGCATTGTCATGGCAACAAGATGCAGACTGTTTTCTACTATTTATGTATGGTTTGTTTTGTGCTCAACCTTGAGACACTGCTTGGAATTACTAGAATTAGAAACATCTCTTTTTTTTTTCCAACTTTTTTTTTTTTCCCTATTCAGTGTATTTTTCATAAATTATTAAAATAAGCATGTGAAAGGCTCTGGAGCATCTCTCCAGGAAAAGAGCTATATGCTTTTCAATGAGTCTTCCTAGAAACAGAAGCCTTTACTCTGATCTCCCAGCCATTTTCTCACATTGTCACACAGCCATGGATTAGCTCCCACTTCATACCAGTCTGAGACTATGAACAGACCTTCCCTGTTCCATGCTCTATATTTAATTATTACCTGGGGAAAGAGGGAGAATTAGACAATATTACTGAAAAAAGAGAAAGCCTTTGTATTTTTTCCAATGCAATCCATTGTACTTAGGACATGAAAAAAAAATTAGGATGTTGCATTTTTACAGACTCATGGTGAGGAAATATAAAGTTAAAAATTAACAATAAAGGATTTTTATTGCCTTCCCAGCTAAGACTAAATTCTATGCACCTCTTGCATCAGCAATTAATGCTTTTAAATAAAGCCAGTTCTTCATTCATTCATTTTATTTACTACTCTGCTGCATAAGGGGAACAATTGGAATGCTAACAGAGCCCTTTGAAAAGCAATTACCAATATTACTCTTTTGTTTTCTTGATTTTTCTGCACTACCTTAGGAATCTGCTATTAAATAGTTAATGAAAATCAAAACATGTCTAAGATGTGTCAGGAAAAACACAAGGAAAAATTAAATCACTTTCACAAAAAATTTTGCAGGGTTTAAACATTGCTTTATTCTGAGTAAGGACAATAAAAATCTGAAAAAATCAAATAATTATTCCTCTTTTCTCCATCCAGTACTCATTAATATTTTTTAATATGTCTGGGTTTATATTACCCTAGGTATTTCTTTGCATAATATGTAGGGCAACAGGCAACCAGGCAGTACCATAATACACAAGAAAACAGTTATTTTTTAGAAACTCGAGAAAAAAGACTAAACAGTATAATTTTGAACTCAAAAAATTCTGTCAAGCTACGAATGCAAGCGTTCAATTGAGCACTGCTAACTAATTGAACCCTTGGCTCACACCCCTCTTGGTGCCATTGGGGGCAGATTTTGCCTCCCACGTGTTTGTCCAGTGGGAAGCAGTTTGTAAGCAGCACCCTGCACAAAAGCTCTGGAATTACTGGAAACTCCTGCAGGCAGCAGAGCCCCCGTGAGGCTCCCTGTCCCTCACAAGTGACAGCTCTCAGCAGTAATGAGGGAGCTGTCAGGGATCCAGCTGCTTGCACGACATGGTCCAGTCCTTCCTGGACACTTTTCCACTCTCCTCAAGGCTGCACTTTCCCATGGCCATTTTGCATTTCAGCTGCCTTCTCCTCTCACAGGAGGTGAGCATAGCTAACTTTGAAAAGGAAGGTTCCTTTGAAAACTGGCTTGTGATCTGCTTTCCTTCCTCAAGTGTAAGGGGACAGTCTGAAATGTTTCTCCCCCTTTGGCATTTCTGGCTGCTCAGAGCCACAGGGCATGTCCCTCATGTTGGTGAGATCAGAGAATGCTTTTTTGATGCCAGAGAAGTGTCAACAGCATCCCAACAAAATTTTTCCCCTGGTGTTACAGTGTGTGGGCGTTGTCCCCGAGTTTACTACAGGTCCTGGGCTACTGCAGGTAGGTGGTGACTCCTTTGTGTCCATCCTGACTACAGGCAAGAGCGTGGAATGAGACCTTAATAAGGTGAACCAAACCAAATCCCTGCCCTTATGTAACTACCTGGTGTTTTCTCCACTCAGAAAATGAAGGATATACAGCCTCAGCCTTCCCAAAGCTAGATCTCCTCTGTTAAAAATGAGCACACATTTTAATAACCAAACTTTCTTTACAGCCTTCAGCCTACATCTGTAGGAAATAATAACTAACATTATATTACTAATTTGTTATTTGACCTGAAATTGATCTTTTCACCTGCCTGTGATTCCTGTTGCTGAAAGGTACTGAGGCAAGAATCCATCAGGGAAACAAAAATTTGAAAAATGCTTCATTATTTGTCTTAGCTCTGTGTTAGCTAAAACTGAATTTCCACATTAATGAGTATCACTGGTATCACATATCTCTGCCCAGTACTGACAAGATGTCAGCAGAAGAAAGAAAAAACTCAAGAAGAATCTTATGGTTCCCAAGATGAGAGGAAGGAGAAGGAAAAGGAGAAGGAGGTACCTGGGCTCAGTTTGACCTCGTAATTTGCAATCTGGAAAACATGAGTTTGGGCAGCCATTTGCAGAAAAAGATAAGGAACCACATATCCCAAACCCAGAGAAAGCAAATAGGAGGCAGGGGCTGCCTTCTGAACACCAGTCCACACCTCAGGGGAAAGGATTCACCAAGAGGCCTGGAGGCAGAAATCCTTCATCCAGCCCAAGGGTATTTTGAACTCCTCACTTCATTGCAACATCTAAATTCTAGACAGAAGATATTGCTTTTGTTGGTAAAAAACCTGTGGTTTTTCAGGACATTACTTTTGAAATCAGGTGATTAACCATGCTGTGTGGAGTCAGGGGAGATCCTTCCCCACTTTGGGAAGTTTGGGCTTCAAAACGGAGACTCTGAATACCATGGGGAGGAGACAACTCCTTGTCAGTTGGCTCTGGAATGGCTCTGGTTTTGCTTTCAGCTAATGACACTGGATGTAGGGCCAGGCAACTGAAAAAGAATTAAAATATAGATGATGAAGAATACAGCTCACACGGCACTCATGCCATGCTATTTAAAAGAGTCAGTAAAAGTGAGCCCTATTTTTCATAACGTGTTGCAAAATTCTGCAAGAGCTGTAGCTTGTAGAGAACAACTGATGGGTATTGAACAAAATAGTAAGTAAGATTTTAAAAGATGTAAAAGGATTGCCACCACTGGCAGACGCAAGGAAAACCATATGGAACCCACACAGCCCTCAGGATCACAGAAGTTACCATGTTAGCCACTGTGCTTTGCCACAAAAACACTCTCTGCTGTGCTGAAGAAATGCTTTTCCTGATAGTGTGACATGGAATAGGGAACTGTATTTGCGGAGGAAATGTGATTTATCCCCTTGAAGGATCTTGGAGTTTCCATGTTAGAAGCATTGTTGTTCATAAGGTCAGCTCTTGGTCTAAAACCTGTGGTATGAGAAACCCAGTCAGTTTATTTCCGTACAGGGGAGCACATAGCTCACACTTGGGTTGGAGCTTCCCAGAATCTTCACACTGAGATAAATTAACTGTGATTAAAATAAGGCAACTCACGTGGCTGATGAGGAAGATGAATATTTTCATTAAGTTCATAGGAAAATTAAGGTTGATTTAGACAATTTTTAGGCTTTCCTAAAATATATCTAAGACTTTACGTGCTCTATGTACATCTCACAATATGGCAAGACCTGAGGTTGCTGCAATGCTGGCACCACTCTGATTTTCAGTTTGTGTCCATTTCCTTGGGGATTGATAAAGATCTGGAGAAGACCAGGTTCAGCAGAGCTGCTTTCTTAGCTTACCTTGTAATGCTTTCCAAGATAACCATCAGGGAGGGAAGTGCAGAAGAGGCTTTTTCCCATCCTATACAATGTCCCCAGCCTTGAAAAACACCTCTGTTCTCCAGAACACCCAGCGCCAGCCTGGGGCCAAGGGAGGGAGAAGAGCTGGAGCTGGAGGAGGAGGGACAGTGGCTCTTTGGAGAGTGTCCAGCTGCTGGTGGGACCTGTCCTGCAGAGCCCCGAGCCTGACTGAGTGACCTCCTGGACCTCTGACCCCCGTGGCCTTGCTCAGAGCATCACCAGGAGTCTCCACATGGCAGAAAACTGCAGGAGAGCCCTGGTTCCCTGCTTTGGAGGGAGAGACACCTGACAAAGCATCTCCCGGCTCTTTGCTGTGCACAAGTTCCCAGGAAAAGATTTGAGCCGGGTGCCCAGAAGGAGTGGGGCAGTCAGAAAGCCAGCAGCCACCTGGGTGTGTGCAGGGCTGGGACCTGGCTTCCATCTCCATCCCCATCCCATCCCCATCCCTGGCCGCACACGGCCCGAGGCAGGAGCCCCGGCAGCTCCAGGATTGGAAAATTAAAGTTTGCCATCTAGCGGCGAGCCTCGGGCTCCTGGGAGAAGCCGCGCACCCCCTTGCAGGGTTTTTGGGCGATCTGTTTATGATTTCTGACACAGACAGGATTTCTAGCGCCGTCTGAGCCTGCCCGCCATCCCGGTCTGCCTGCGGGAGTGATGGAAGGAGCTCGGAACTCTGTCGCTGCTGGCAGTGACACTGTCACAGTTCCCTCGGTCAGCACACCGTGCAATGGGGATGGTTCCGGGTAGCATTAAATCCTGACTAGTTTAAAAAAAAAACTCCCACAGCAAAAATTTCTCTGAGAATAAAAAACGATGCAGTGAAATGCAATCAATTCCCTCCGTGTCCCTCTCTTGCCTTGGACCGTGGTAACTCTGAGGGGACAGTCTCCTTTGTTTCCTTCGAGTGTTTTGTTTCCCGTTTGAGGAGCTGCACCTGGAAGCGACAGCCTCGCCCTGCTTTGGGAGATGCTCCCGTGTGCCAGAACAGAGCTGCCAGGAGCCAGCATCTCTGCAGGGACAGCACTTGCCAGGGTTCCTGCAAGCTGCCTCTGAGCAGAACACATTCCCCATGTGGGATCCATACAGGATGTGCCTATAGGATTCATGTGGAGACCACCCCTGGCATCACCTGTAACTTATTTTCATAAGAAGAAGCAACATGAGGCAGCAGGAGTATGGGGAGTTTTCCAAAGAGAAGAAGAGGTCAAGGATCCTTCACAGAGGAAGGCAGCAAAGAATGGCTGAGGACAGGGCTGGAGAGGGAGCAGAGGGAAGGTCTGGGAGGTGATGGGCAGCATGGTCTACTTGGGTGACCAAATTGTAATTAAGGAGCTGCAGGGTGCCTGCACAATCTCTCCTTTTCCACATACAACACTTCCATTAGCAGAACTCCAGGTGGTATTAGCAATTTTTGCAGTATAATCACATTGTTGAGTCATATTTAATTTATGAACCACTATACACAGAGTATAATTTTCTCATATTGACGCTGAGCTGATTATTTCCCAATTCATATTTATGCATTTGATATCTCCCTCTGCAGTGTAGCACTTCATACTTGTCATTAGTGAACTTCATCTTGTTGATCTGAGACCATCTCTTCAATTTAGCATTTGGCATTCTGATCCTGCCTGCCAGACTGAGCAAATTTTGTAAGTGTACTCTATATTTATCCTGCAAATCACTAATAAAAATATTGACTAAAATCAGTTCTGAAGATCTCTGCACATCTGCTTGGAATGCTCTCTTGAAATTTCCTTCCAGTTTGACATTGAGTCATTGGCAATAACACTTTGAGAGTTTTTTCATCTATTTGTATACACACTGATAATCATGATTTCATATAAACTGCATTTTGCTTGCTTATATGTATGAATTCAGGTTATTAGTGCCAAAAGCCTTATTACATATATTTCCTACTGTTTCTCCCCACCATCAGTACTTAGAATACAAATATTCAGGTCCTGCTACAAAACTGTGCAGCGATGTTGGAAAGAAGTAATTTTTACCCCTTCCTTCAAAGTAATTAATTTCATTAAATGAGAATTAAGTTTCCTTCTTTAATGAAGGAACTTATGAGGAACTTATGTTGAGAGTCCAGAGGAAAAAAATTTAAAAAATAAAGCTATGTACCTTCACATTTCACTTTGTGTGCAGTGTCAGCACAATAAAAATATTTGCTGGTGATGTAGATGCCACTTAATACAGCACATAGGACTGAAATGATGCAAGTGCCTATTAATCCTAAGATAGGATTCCTGGTAAAAGGAGGAAAAAAGGAAAAGTGCTTAATAACCATAACTGTGTCAGTTTTACTGCTAGCACATAATTAGATCAGAAGGAGATGATTTCAAAATGTCCAGAGCATAACTGCTTCTTGCTATTTAGATGATCTGTTTCTGAATAAAAAGCTGCAGTTCATCTCATATTTTCAAGTGTAAGAATCTTTCTGGGGCCTGTGTCCCCAGAGTGGTGGCATGGCAGGAGGCTGCTTCTTCCCAGAGTCTGCAGAGGAAAAGTATCTAAACCAACAAAAAAAAAAAGAAAAAGTACCATGTTTATAAAGGGGTTTGGATTTTTCCCTGCAAGAAATCTCTCCCATGTAATGTCTCTGTTTCTGGCACAGGCTGGAGGATTTTAGGGATGCCACTGATCTGGAACGTAGCATCCGCATGCCAGCCCTCTCAGACAGGTGCTTGGGAAGATGCCAGGAAAAACAGCCCCACAATGGAAACAAAGAAATTACTCACCAACCTCTTCCCATAAAAACACGTGTTAAGGGAATGCAATCAAGGATCCAATCTGGTAAACAGCTTGAGGGACAGGGCCAGCAAAGCCTGACCAGTGCTGCGAGCAGAGAGGAGGCAGGAGGGATTTGGGCGCTGCCTCCGAACAGCCCTGCTGGTCTGGGGGAGGCAGATGGTCACACTGCCTTCCTCTTCTTTTTAAGCTTCCTGCTGGTATTCCCTGCTGAAGCTGTCCCACTGAGAGCAGCAGTAAATGTCATTTTGTAGGTGTCTGCAAGAGAATAAAAGTGGCCCCAATGCAACAGCCCATGAAAGGCGTGAGTGCAGACAGAGATGAATCACGCCAGCCCCGAGTCAGCTCTCTCACAGAGCCCGTGTAGGTGTTATTGTGACTGTGTCAGCCTTCAAAAGAGGCAATTGCACAAAAGGCAGGCTGGCAGTGGTTCCTGTTAGCAGCAGTTTGGGTAACACTGCTCACATCACCTTCTCACATTACACTCTGTTCCTTGAAGGAGGTTTGGCTGTAAACTCCTCCCGACTCCACGCTAATTCCAAAGGGTAACATGAGCATCAATTAGACACTGCCATGACTCAGAAAATGAAATATTGCCCATGGTGGGAAGTCGAGACCGCTTGTTTTCCCCTGCCTTCAGCAGCACACGTTGTCCTACCCACTAGGTGTCCCTGCCAGCCAGGAAACAGAGCGCCGCAGCCAGGGCTGTATTTGCTTCGTTCCACTTGGCGTCAGCTGAAAACATCAAACACAAACAACAACCCAGGAAACATGTCTGAAATAACTTCTTCTCCTTTCTTCTTTCTTTCTTTTCTTTTTTTTTTTTTTTTTTTAAGCCCTCCTTTTTTGAAGCAGCTTCAAATTCATACACAAAGCACAGGATGGAAAAGGCAGCTCTCCATTTTGCTCTGCAGTGTAATAGAAAGATTTTGGCCTGAAGGAGAATGGTTTTCCCTCCTGGATAGTGAGCAGGTGATGGGCTACTTTAGCCCAAGAATCACCAGCTTAATCCCTCCAGCCTCATCTCTGACTTCTCTAGGAGCCAGACTAATTGTACTGTAATCCCTCACCTGTATTTGCCCATCTTTAGAATAGATCCTGTGCCATTTTGTCTCTTCCACTGTGGAGCTGAGAGGTTAAATGAAGGGTGATAATGTTCTTTTGCTTCCCAATTTAAAAAAAACAAATAAATATTAAAAAAAAAATTCGATTACTATCAATGTGTGGATGTTCAAGTCTCACCAAAAAAAATTCCTAATTTGTGGGTAAATAGGGCTAGGTGGCTGCAGGTGTTTATAACCTCAACATGGCTTAGGCATAACACACACGTGCAGTGGCTGCCTCTGTAAAGAAGAGACCATTTTTCCCCTGCTAAAATTTGCTCCAGTAATCCCTGGAGAGTTTCCAGAGGTCAGCAGACAATCATGGAAGAAAGTGAAGATGTTAAAGAAAGCACAGATCTGCAGATGTGGCAGCTTCTGCCAGCCCAGGAAGAAGGAGAGGAAGCAGGAGGCAAAATCTTGAAGACATGCAGGGAATTTTTTGTCTTGAAAAAGGTTTTGTCTCTTTGTGATGCTGAACTGGGGGAGGAGAAAGGGGCAGAAAAAGCCTGTTTGCTATACAAGGCAGAGAAGCCCATTCCACATTTTTGGAGCTCTCTTTCCAGATCTGTCACAGAAGGGCAGCAGCATTTCCATGTCTCCTGACGATGCTGCTTTAGGAGCAGCCCGAAATCCTTAGAAAGGAGAAGGAAACCCGCAGTTTTTCTGAACCATCACACATGTTGTGAACCGGCTTTTCTGAAGCATCCCACGGGATGATTTCTGCCCCAGCAGCCTGCTCCGGAGGCTCTGTGTTTGGGAGCCATCCACGGGGAGCGGGGCCGATTGTGCAAACACTGTAAAACAGCCGGGGACAGCCATCCCTGTCACAAAGGACCTGCTCTCCAAACAGAGACTGCAGGGGAAGAATAGCAGGAGGATTAGAAATCAGCTGAAACCAGAGCCCAGAGCTGCACCGTTTGGTGAGGGACAGAAGCCTGGGGTTCTGATTTCCAGCCCAGCAATCGGCTCTTTCTCACGGCCAGCCGCCTTGGCCGCCCTGGCGCTTACAGCGCCTTAATGGCACCAAGGAGAATTTCGTGTGGCTCGGTATTTTTAACTCCCGGGAGCTTTACATTCAGGCACACACCCCTGACCTTGGTTACCCCCAGGGACAGTGTCCCCTCCTGGCCCCAAGACAGCTTGGAGGGTGCTCAGATAGTGACTCGAAGGTGACCTTCACAGCAGAAATGCCATCCAAGAGAAGGCACAGGAGGAGGGCACAGCTCTTGAGAAATCCTGCTGTTGAAACACCTTCACATCTTGCAACACAAAGCCAAGAAGCTCTTTGTCTTATGGATTTAAGACTAACCATAGGAAGAACTGTGTTTGTCTCATGTTAATCACCTAGGCAACTGGGAAAGCAGAAGTGAGCTTCCCTTTCTAGAGGGCTTTAGAATCTGCCAGTTCATTCAAATGCTTTTTTCCGGCACAGCAGAAATACGGGTGGCTTTGCTGCAAAATTGTGCTTTAAGAAGAAAAATCATACCTACAAACAATCACTTTGGGTTTGCAGCTTTTCCCCACAGGTGTTGTGTGCCTGCAAGCCCAGGTAGTTATTTAATGACCCAGGATCTACATTAGAAGTACAGCCTTTTCCCTCATTTTAATTTCTCCTCCCTGGGATCCTCCCACTGGGGCAGCAAGGATATGTTAGAGACCAAGGAATGGGCTGGGAAATACCCTCTCCTTTCCCAATCAGCAGGGAATGGATAAAAGCCTCTCATGCTTTGAAAGGGGTTGCTAAATATAGGAGGACATATCCCAAAAATGAAGCAATGCCATGCAGGTGCAGACCTGAAGCTTGTGTCACACTGCTGCAACACAGCTATCAGAAAGTGAATAATCCAGCCTGCCACAGGGTCTTGCAGGATTCAAGTCCCAACTCGTACCTTTATCGTGGGCTGGGGCAGGAAAAAGGCAGGAAAACTCTTAGCAAGGAGCAGCAGCAAGGTTGTGTTTTTCCTAGTGGCTCATTCAAATCTGAAGTTGTTTTTGTGAATAAATGGAAGATTTAGCTAGCTAATGCTAGCATTAGCATCTGCTATTTTATGGAAACATGTACAAAACCATAGGTTGAAAATTCTGTTGAAGTTGATCTTTTGGCAGAAAATGAGGCCTTCAAAGCAAAAAAACCACAAAAACAAAAAACCCCAAAAACCCAACAAAACCAAATCCCACAGACAGCTCCTACAATCCTTAAAAAAAAAAAAAAAAAAAAAAGGCTAATTTTAATTTGGTTGTTCCTATTCTTGTCCAGATTGCTTTGCTTCTGATTGATTTTGATAGTTTTTCACAGATTTCTTTATTTCCTAAATGGAAAAAAAAAAAACCTTTGTGGGAAGTGCTGTCCTAGAAGAAAAACATGGTTTTGGTAATGTCTTTATTTACATTGTTTCAAAACCTATTTTCCCTGAAAGGAAATGTTTATGAGGTTTGGCTTTTCTCCCTATATTTCCTAGGCAGTTGCTGGTGCTTTGCTCTGCCTGCCTAAGCCCAACATTAACTCCAAATCTTTAGTATTATTTTATTCAGCAGAAAAAAAAAAAAAAATCTGAGTTTTCTAGCTCATCTACAGCTCCACAGAGGGGGTGTGAAGCCCTGATATTTCATTTGGGCAACATTTAGAAAACTTTCTAGCGACTTTGCAAAGTTTTAAATAATTATACAAAAGGTGCAAGGACTTGCAGAGACGAGCCAAGTTTATGGGGCCCAGAAACTGAGGGAATTAGAAATTTTTCCATCTGCTTGGATGAGTTTTGGTTTAAACACTAGAAAGTCAGATTCATTTGAACATACTGGATGAATGGAAAAGTTACAGAGCTGTGGACAACACGATACATTTCACTCCACAGAGGCTGATGAATAAGGCAGAGAGAAGAAAAATCATATGATCAGATTCTCTACCAATCCTTTTAGCAAAAGCACAAAACAAGCAAGAACAAGAAGGAACTCAGCAACCTTGTGAACCCCTTTAAAAGGGATAAACTCTTGGTGAGGATGAAGGAGAAGCTGTGCCTGTGCTCACAGAACCTGAAGCAGAAGAGAGCAGGGAGCACAACCTGCAGAGCACAGAGTACACAGACAATAGGGAAATATGCAGCATGCAAGGTTTGGGTTTATTTTGTTTTTTTTTACCAAGGCCAAGCAGCTGTAAAGGGGAAAGAACTGAAGGCCTCAAAAATTCAGGAAGTGAAAGGACCAGTTTCAATATTTCTTATGTTTAGAATTAATAGAAAGTAGAGATACACTGCTTAACCGCTAAGATGCAATTAAAAATGAAACATTAAAGGTTAATTCTTGGTCATTTTCAACAACTGGAATTAGTGAATGAAATTGCTGATCACAATGCATCTGCCTTTAAATTTTAACGAGGATCATGACACTCACAGGACAAAGCCATGGGACTGTCAGCACATGATGGCTCCAGGAAGAGATGGAATCCAATCACTTGTGTGTGGAATATTTTTTGAACATTTTAAACCAGGGAAAGAAAAATGCCATTTATTCATTAAAAAGGATAAACTCTCGGGAGCCTGAAGTTGTGTGTGCAGAGCAACTATCATCTTCAAACAGACTTGTTGAACCTGGGCCCAGAAATTATGAATAATTGGGCAGTCTTACGTGCAAAGAAAGACTGGCATTAGCAGACAGAAAGTGTTAAAGTGGTGAAATAAAGGAAAGGGACATTGGAATAAAAGGGAGGAATTTGGCAAGGACAGATTCTGTGGCATTGGGATCTGGCTGCAACAAGGCAGAGGGAGGAGGGGATGTCTCCTGTATAGGAAGAAAAGAAGTTAAATCTGCAGGTTACAAATGGATGTAATATGAGATAGAAGCCATATGTTGTCATTTCCACCCCCCCTGCAAAAGACATCCTCCCTAAAGTCTTGATCAAGGAATGGGCTGTAAATCCAGAAGAGGCAGGATGCAAAATTCAGTAATTTCCATTAACTGACACCAGGCTAACACTGTAATTGGTAAAAAAGTGGTTTGGGGCAGTCTATTAACTTCTACTTTGCTGCTCATCATTCCCACAAGTTCACAACAGAGTAAAATGCAGTCAGATACCCAGCTGTCTATTAATAATTGATTTAATGTAATACATGAAGTGTGAGTAATCTATTTCCTTGTTTCTCTGTTTGATATAATCCATGAATCATGGTGACCAGTAAGGAGGCTGATTGACCACTCAATGCTAACTTTTTTTGCTAATTCCAACTATTGACTTGCATTTAAGAAAGTTAAATGGCTGCTAAGTACTTTGTGGTTATTACAGGAATGCTATGGAAGAGGGAGACAATTAGTCAGTTCATTAGATAGTGTTCATTTTCGGATAAGATCTTGTAACTGCCTTGTGCTGCTTCCAGTAGTCCCAAGTCTGCCCTACATTAGATACTAAAATAATTGTTGTCAAACACAGAATTCTCTCTTTTTGGCCCAGTGTCTTGTCTCTCCCAGACCTAAGAAAAGGTTTAATTTGCAAGCAGAAGTCGCTTTTATTCTCACCATATTGCTACAGGTATCAGTATCATGTTATCTATTTACTCCACAGTCACAAGGATTTCCTATTTTCAGTACCTTTTCAAGGTGAGGAACTGCTACTCTTCCTCTTTTACTCATAGGGAAACGAGCTGAGAGTGTGTCAAGAACCTGGCTTTGCTAATTGTGCTATTTCAGGCACTTCTGCTTGTGAACATATGTGTGTTTTTCACCAATGCCAAGGTTTTCACTCACTGAGTGTCACTTCCTTTGTTAGCTCCAAATGTGCAGAGGCTGGAAGGGCATCTTTACTAGTGAAAAATCTCTCAAGAACTCTTATAAATCATTCAAGCTTCTGGTTGAAAATGTTTCCTTTCACACACTTCTTAGTGCCAAATACAGGCCCATCTGGAATCATTATTAATTCTGTTGAACTGTTTAATTCCAAATGGTTTTCTTTTTTTTTTTTTTAAAGAAAGACTTGATTCAGTATTTTATAACCATAATTGGAATAGCACATTAAGATTCAACAGCTCATTTTTTTATTCCAGGAAATGGCAAGCAACACATCTTGTACTCAATCAGTCACATTAATAGAGCAATGCTAAAAAATCTTGTAACATGCAGCTACCCACTAGTTTAATTCTTCTTACATATTTGTTTGCCATACAAACAGATTAGAATTATTTTTGTGGGCCTAAGAAAGCTTCCTAAACAATTTGGAGCACTTCTCTGTGTATGCTTCGTTGAGCACATCAGCCAGAGAACTGGAAGAATAGGTGCTCTGCCACTGAAATGGCTGAGCAAAGTGCAAAGCATGCTCCTCCAGATACAAACTCACATCAAGATAGTTATTTCTGGTTTATCATCAGGACCGAAAAATTAAATTCCGTTTGCAAGCAAAGTCCCATTCACATTTCAAAGAGAAAAGCACCAAAAAAGGTAGTGGTTTTGTGCAAACCTGCTTATTTAACTTGTTTTTGCATTAAACATTGCCTCTAGGATTTGAAGGCACGTGTTTAAGGGAAGGGAACTGTGAAATCTTGGTGTCATCTGTGTCAGCAGCACAATTCCTCATGACTAACATCCAGGACAGCTGGGAGGTTCTCTGCACAGTTCTCCACATGCAGCTGATGTGGGAGACACTCGGGCTGCACGTCTGGCTCTCGACACTTGCTCTGAAGAGCGGTCACAGATCTCCAGCCCTCCGTGGGGCTGCACAGGCTGCTCAGTGCAGGCAGGCAGGCTGCAAACACAGAGCCAGGGACTGTGGCTGCCCACTGAAGGGCACAGCTTGCATCCCCCACAAGCTGGGGATGAAAGCTCCGGAAGGTTTTCATCCCTAGAAGCTGGTGATTAATGTTCGGCTGCAGAGAACCGTAGGTATGCAACCAGTCAGGGCTTAGAGCGATACAATTATAAATTCATAGCCAGACTGTCATGATACAAATTAGTCTCAGCACTCATTTTCTTTGGCAAAACTCCCATTCTTTGGATGCCTTTCTGGTGAAATTTACTGTGACATGAAAGATATCCAAAATACAGATAAAAGGAGTAGTTTTCCAAGTGCAAAATGCACTAGAAGTGTTCGCTATAAACTCTCCATAAAATAAACTGGAAGGCAGCTTTCATGTCTGGTCCATACTCCTGCTCAAAATAGGGTCAGCTTTGAAGTGAGATGGGGGTACTCAGGGCCTTATCCAGATAGGTTTTGAATATACCCAAGAATGGAGAACTTACAACCTCTCTGAGCACTTATTCTAGAACTAGATCTTCTTTACCATGAAGTTTTTCTCCTTATATCTAACTGGGATCCACCTTGCTGCAGCTGGGGTTCACTGCTCCTTGCCTTTCATAGTGCACAGCCAAGAGGAGTCTGGCTCCATCTTGTCTATAACCATTTATTAGGTAGTTACAGGGAGCAATTAGATACTCCCTGAGCCATCTCTTCTCCAGATGAACAACCAGCTTTCTCAGCCTGTCCTTGTACTCCATACACTCCAGCAACCTGAGCATCTTGGTGATTTTTGCTGAACTTGACCCAGCACAGAATCATGCAATGGTTTGAGTTGGAAGGGATCTTAAAGATCACATCATTCCAATCCCCCACCATGGGCAGGCACAGCTTCCATTAGACCAGGTTGCTCAAAGCATCACCCAGCCTGGCCTAGAACACTTCCAGGGATGGGGCAGCCACAATGGCTCTGGGCAACCTGTGCCAGTGCCTCACCACCAAACTTGTCGTCTACCAGGACCCCTGGGTCTTGCCCTGAAAGCTTCTTTCTAGCAAGCCCAGCCCATGCTGTTGCAGGACATTATTCCTTACTGGGTGCAGGACTTTGCCTTTATTGGGCTTCGTGAAGTTTCTCTCAACCCATTTGTCATCCCTCTTCAATGTCCTGGCCTTCGGTGCATCGACTCTTCCACCAGTTTTGGGTCATCAGTGGACTTGGAGAGGTTCCATCCCACTCCATTGTGCAGCTTTAATGAAGACACTGGATAACATCAGACCCTGCAGTGAACCCTGAGGAGCACCACCAGTAACCAGTCACTACTTCAGCTCTGATCATGGAACACCTGGAGCCCTGTGCTCCAGTCAATTTTCCACTCATCTTACCCTCCTGCTCAGTGTTGGAATCCAAAACACAGGGAACTCTCAGAACTTTGGGTCTGTAAGCCAAAGCTTAGAATTAAACACAGGATTTGATCTGAGACCTTGGAAAAGGCTTCCAAATTTAGGTGCTGGAAGTAAGAATGTGGATTTATAGTTTAAAGCAGACATGTTAAGCTAAGTAGAGGAAAGTTTAGAGTTTTAGAGTACAGTACTGTAGGTTTGTGTGTCATAACATGATTGGCTAAGAAAGCTTACACTGTAGCATGAGTACATAAGACAAAATATTTAAGGATATTTAAGTCAAAACCATAAATATCCTTGTTGGCAGTGTTTTATTGGTTAATAAATCCTTAAAAAGTCTTGTAACTGGAGGTCTTGTGGCCTTCTGAGCCATGTGGTGAAGATGTGAGCCAAACTTACCCTTCCTGCCTATGTAGAAGATTAGAAAAATAAATCACATCATCTAAAGCAACTCAGAGGTCCCATCTCTAACTCATTCAAAATTCCTTCACAAATCCTCACACTCTGTCCCCTTGTCTCCAGCTCAGCACCCAGGATACTACAGGAGGCTGTCAAAAGCCTGGTTGAAGTTCAGGTAAACAACACCCAGTGCTCCCCAGTGCCTGCTGAGATGGCCATGGCCCTCTGGCACTGCCCCTTTCAGTGCCCATTGGCATCACTGCCCACGGTGCTGTCCCCAGTTTTGTCACAGAGACCATGTGAAAGGATTCTAATGCCACTGGTCTCCTGGTACAGCTGATACAGCCATGAGGACTTGATTGAATACCAATGCCAAGAGATAGCAGCAAAGTAAATTTTGTTTGGAAATATTGCTGCAAAATCATCATATCCATAGAGAAGGCTTTGATGTATTAGTAATCAACTTCCCTGGAATATTCCTGTAATTGTTATGGTTCCTTAGGCATAAGGAAACAATTTTCTGGATTTGGATCACTGTGTTAGTTAGTCTGACAAGCCCAAAATAAAGTAAATTTTCACACATCAATCATTAGCATATTTGCCTAAGAAACTGTGCAGAATTCATGCAAAATCAACAGCTTATTCAAGTAAATACATATTCATAATTATTCTATGTGTAATATTGCTTTCTGAGTTTATTCAGTGAATGCTAACTACATTCCTAACAAATATACAAAAATAACAGTTCCCCTGTTACTATGGAGAGGGAGAGGAGAAGGTATTTTGCTGGAGGACTAATTGCAAAATCTTTGGAGTAAGAACAAGACAGTGTGGTTCCCTCAGATACAGCAATAATAATTCAGCAGCCCAAGGTTTTACATTCAAGGGTTTGGAGGGAGCTGCTGAGGAGTTGGTCTAGAGATGTACCGAAGGGGTGTTTCCTGGGAGGGACATTTTCCATCATTCCGAGATACAGGAAGGGAAGGTGTAATCCTCAGCTGAAAGGAAACAAACACAGGAACGGGTTTGCCACGAGCAGCTGTGCTGCATCTGAAATTGATCCCAGCTCGCCGGACACGGCCACCCCTCTCAGAAGCCATCCCTCTGACATCTCCTGCAGCCCAGCTAGCAAAGCCAAGCGAGGATACACATCCCTGCAGGAATCAGTACGCACATGTGCGCACCTACCCACCTGCGGCCACTCCATCCCTCATCTCCACAACGGCATTTGCCCGGAGCAAGCAGAACGCTCCGCCTCTCCCGTGCATGGGCAAGAGCCAGCATCCCATGTTTCAGTGCCATGGCTGTGGAAAAACCAGGCTGCAAGTGCCATTGGTCAGGGAGCCAACACGGCGAAGAAGGCGCCCCGCGCCGTGGAGCCTGCAGCGGCGCTGCCAGGAGGGAGCGCAGCGCTGCCCAGCGTCGCTGCAGCGAGACACGGAGGGGCTCAGCGCTGCACCGAAGAAAGCACGGGCTTTTTTTTTAGGAGCATTTGCCACAGACGCTAATTTACACCTTTTTGCCAAAGGCTGCCAAGCACTCTGCACCGATTGCTGACGGTTCCCAGAGCCAGTATGTGGTAGTTTTCCATATGGCAGAGGGGCTTTTTCATCCCTAACAGGGCGCTGCACTCATTATCATGCAGTAGATTTTTTTTTGTTTCTGTACACCAGGCCTGCGTTCTTACAAGGAAGTGATTATACTTGCCTAAATAGAGATTCTGGTGACAAGATAATTTACAACGTTCTGTTGCATAATCATTGAGCCAAGGTCAGGGAAACCATTGATGTAGCACAGGCAGGGCAGTTGTAAATAAACACCAAATCACAAAAGGGGCTACAGTCAGTGAGAACAGACGGACAAGAAAGGACAGAAAAGAAAGAACCTCCAGCTCTCTCACCGTGGTAAATTCTTATTCCCCTCCCTTATCTCCACAGATCCCATGGTTGGCTAATTAAAGAAGGAGGTGTAGCTATCAATCTAATCTCACTTGTTCTCAAATTTACCATAATTTCTACACTTGAGAGGCTGGTGAAATGAAACAGCACTACTAGAATTTCCCATTCATCAGCAGGAAGCAGAACAACTCTGGGAATTGGGCTAAAAATAATTAAGAAGCAGGATCAGGTGCTGTGCACATGCTGTACATGGGCACGCAAGCACACAAGCATTTACTGGAGGTAGAAGCAGTAGCACAGGGGGAGATGAGCACCACCAGTAATTTTATCTTAACATATGAATGCTTGCAGATGTACTCACAGCATACTTATTAGAGCAGCAAAAATGCCCAAGAAAACTGCCATCAAATTATGCTACAAACAAAATCTGCTTTTCAAGCAGATAAAACCACCAGCAGCACTTCAGGAGACACTTGGGAACTGCAGGGGTGCTCAGCACATGGCCCTTACCCCAGCACACTGTGGGCACAGAGCAGGTACACCCTCTTTGAGCAGGAAGGCTGACATATTCTGGAAGCATCCATGTTATTTCACATGCTTTGCTTTGTTTTGCACTTGTGCAGCAACACTAGACCTTCTCAGAAAGTGCTGGGAGTGGCTTTTGCCCCTTCTCCATACAGGCAGGCTGGGAGGGAGGTGCTGCCAGGGGCCTTGCTCTGCTCAGCACAGTGAGGGTGCAGCTGGTCCAGGAGCTCCTCCAAAAGACAGACTGATCAGGCACACAGATATCCTGCATCATCAAAGCTGTTCTTCAAAATCCACTTCGATTTCAAAGGGATAGCTGAGAAGGAAGATGTACCTGAGAGGCAGGACTAGGATGGAGGGTTTAACTAAATAAGTAGCTCTTACCTGAGGAATCAGCTATCCAGCAGAATGATTTTTGAGAAAGATTCCCCAGCTTTACTACTAGTCAGCCTAAACATACAGTTACTTGCCATGTTACAGGAAAAGCCTTTATCTAGTTTGCAGCTCCTCCAAAAAGGGTATAAGGAGATGGTTATGGGCCAAATCCTCAAGCCAGTGTAAATCAATGCTATTTGTCTGCCTCTGCTGGAAGCCCCACTCTCTATTTCAGTTAAGTGCTAACACACAGCAACTTAATATGCATTTATGTTGATATTTGCACTTTGCAGGGTTTGGTAGATTGCATGGCTGGCACATGTCTGGCTGAATGCCACTTCCGAAAGCTAGGGGATGTCACTTCCAAAAGCTAGGGGACGTCACTTCCAAAAGCTAGGGGATGTCACCTCCAAAAGCTAGGGGATGTCACTTCCAAAAGCTAGGGGACGTCACTTCCAAAAGCTAGGGGATGTCACCTCCAAAAGCTAGGGGATGTCACTTCCAAAAGCTAGGGGACCTACTGGAAACTGCTGTTAAGAGTGAGTAGCTGACAACATGTAGCACCTCCCTGGCAAAGCCTTCCCACCTCAAGCACCTCCTCATGATTAATCTCTCAACTAGACAATAAACATGACTATCTTAAAAACCTGAATTTTTAAGGACAGAATGCATTAATGAACAGAGAAAAATGTGAACAAATTAGTACCTTCAAGCACTGCAAGACAAAGGATACATGGACAGAGTGGCTGGGTCCCTGTCTGCAGCACTGCCTCCTGGCAGCATCACTGCATCCAGCCCTGGAATCCAGACTCCATGCCAATCACTCCAGAGCATTATTAAGATGCATGGCATCGTAGTAAAATTCAAATCAGAGCTTCTTTCCTGCACATTGGAGTGGGATAGGTAGCAAAGTTTGATGTAAAAAAGTGAGCAAGCAGCAATGATGGGGGTTTGTATCACACAAGCTTAATAATAAGCTGGAATAAAAAATGTGTGCATTATTGCCTTTTACACTTTATCTGATCTTGTGGCTCCAGACAACTTAAACTAAGAGTATCTGGCAGAATTCAAGATCATTTTGCAAAGACTTTTCAATCTCCTTCACCAGATTCATCAGTAAGACCTGATGGACAGGGAGTTGGAATACATCATATCAGAATGAATATAAATGGTAATGATCATGCTCCTCCACAACACTTCCACTTTAAGGAATCAGTTAATTAACCCTGAATTGAACAGGCTTGCCAGTCAGGAATAGAGCAGTTCAATTGATAAGAGCTGCCTGACCCCTACTTCTCAAGGGTGAGAGTCAGTAACCCTTATTTATGTTAAACATTAGCTTACCCTGTGAGGAACCTCCAGAAATCAATAGGAATTGCACTACAGGAGTAAGACTGGCAGAATCTGATACCAATTATAAACTCAGATTGGCCCTCAGCTGGGTATTTCTGTCTGCTCTTTTCTTTTTTATTTTTTCTTTCCATATTCCTCCTCCCCCATGTCTGCACCCAAGAAAATACAGAACGTTCCCTCTTATAAAAGGCACTTGAATGGCTGCTTCTCCTCTTTCTCTTTAATCCAAAAAGTATGACTACTTCTTGTTGAAGGAAGGTAATGTTTGACAAAACTTGGCAGATTTAAGTGTATTTCTAAACCTGGAAGGAGCTCAGCCTTTTTGACAAAATGGAAGTCACAATTTGTGACTTTTAAATGTGAAGTGGTTTATTTCTTCTTGAAGGAAAAAGTGTAGCTGAAACCACTAGAGAAAGCATTAAGGGAAGCAATCTGGACTTGAAAAGAAAAAAAGAGATATAAGAGCTACACTTTTTTCTTTTACCAAAGCATGTGAGGGAAGAGGTGGATAGAAACAAGGAGACGTATTTTCTATTTGCAGTTCCTTTCCCCAAATTTTCCCAGAAGCAGAACAGGCTGTAGCTGGGTAGAGGAACTGAAAGCCTGAAGATACTGCTAAAGAGAAAAATACCCATGTGATGTAAAAGTGAGGTGGGAGAGAAAAATCCTTCAGCCTTTTATTTTGAGTCAGCTCAAAGTTAAATTACATCTTGCTGCGCAGGGAAACCACATCTCCTGAGAGCTACAGCCTGGCTTTCTGTGTCTCCTCTCTGGTCTGGCCTCCCACACTGGACTCCTTCTCCCAAAATGTCACTGCCACGCACCACCTACAGCAATCTCCTTGACTCAGCCAAGCCAGAACAGCCTGTTTCGCTGTTGGAGCAGTCATTGGGAATGGGGAGACTGGAGAATGGCAGGGGAACAATTCAGCCTTCAACCTTCTAGCTCAACAGGCTGAAGGACAGTAAGCTCAGGGTGGGCAGCCCTAAACACAAAACTTTTTTTCACATGGCCTGATGAAAGAGTTGTTAGTGCCTTAGAGTTGTTCATGTGGCAGAAAGTGCATTTTTGATCAAAAACATGGTTTTAATGGGAAATTTAGAAGCGGATCTATTCTTACTAAAAAGGAATAGCAAAAAACCCCAGTGGGATCTCAGGAATGAAATCATGCAGAAATCATCCTTCCAATACTGATGTACAGGCACAATAGGTGCTGGTGTTTTCTTCTTCTGAATGACTGTTGCTCATGCTGCCTTTTCCCAAGCCGAGTGACAGATTGTGCTGGAATTAGATGGGAGGCATTGCTACCTTGAAGCTGTGTGTCTGTGACTTTACAGCACTGACTAGCTTTAAGTCTCTATTTTCCCCCAGTTTAGTAGGTACTTTTCTGCATGAATTAAATGCTTCCAGATTTTTTGAGCTTGTTTTTCACATCAGACAGTGTCTGATTGCCTGAAACTATTGGATACCTAGCAAGCTGGGGAGAGGAAAAAAAAAAAAAAGAGCTGTGTCTGGCTCTGGTACTGTTTTCTGCTCATGTCCTAAAGCCATGTCAGGTTGAAATAAGGTACACAGCATCTCTCCCATCCTCCTTCATTGGCAGCATCCTGGTTTCTGTTGAAAAGAAAACCTGGAGTGTGCACTGACAGGGAATTGCAGCATGGTCAAATAGGTTTCTGATACAGAAGAGTGGGGCAGCAAGTCTGCAGGCTCCTGCCTGGCTGCAGAGACAGAGCCAGCAAGCCAGGAGTTCCTTATTTGTTCTGTAGACACAGACAAGAAGATTTACTGCTTAGTGTAGCATTGCCTCTGGGGCTGGAACTGGATTTCTCCCCAAACTGTTACTTCCTTTCAAGCTCCTCTTCTGTGCAGAAAATTTTAGAAGGAAATGCCACTGGATTACACAGCTGCTGTCTGCCTGGGCTTTAAATGTGCCAATTTGCATCAGTCTGTAGGCAGTGCTGAGAACAGGCTGGAAGTGACTGCAGCCTCCCTATGTTACTAGTGGCATCTTACTTGCAAATCTGAAACAATTGAAGGGAAAAGGTGAAGTAGGACTAGAGACAGCCAGCTCTGAGATACTACAAAAACCCTAAACTCTTCTTTTCAGAATTCTGAGAAAAGCATGTGTGAAACTCAGCACTCTTGAGGGATGCCCTACAAGACATCAGGATGAAGCCTCAGTAACTCATGGAAGCAAAATGAAGTGCAAAATGTCCCCATGAAGTAAAAATGTCCCCATTTGTGTAACTGATCATGCTGGGAATGAAAATTGTGAGAACAAACCTGTCACTAAACACATTGAAAAAATTTTAAAGATAAATTGCAACAGTATCAGTGCACTATGAGAAAGCTGATTCCTGCTTGTTTTGCAGAAGCAAATAAATAGCATAAGAGCCCAACTGCAGAAATGCTGGCCAGAAGTGAAGTGCTAATGCTTTGCAATTACCTTTTCTGATAACAGATAAGCAGGGACGTTGTCATGGGAAGCATCACCATGTAGCATCACTACAAAGCCTTCTAATGTTACACTTACAGCGTGCAAGCAGGTTTCCATCTCTTAGAGAGACCTGCTCTCTTGCTGTTCAGTGTTTGGGTTATGCAAGGACTTTGTACCTTGGCAGGCTCAGGAGAAGAGGAGGCAATGTGAACAGCCTGGAATCTGGCTGTCTGCCTTGCTTCTCACTAAAGTAATTCTGCTGTTAGGAGCTGTCACTTGGGAACCAGACAGGGATGTTGGGCTAGGACTCCTACATGAAGGAACTGCCTCAGATGTTGGCTGTACATCCTCAATTCAGGACTGGGATGTATGTGTGAGTTAAGTGACTCAAATTTAGAACTCCCTCAGACTTCTTCTATACCCAAAGGAAGGCATAAGCATCTGCTAGTGATGCACAAGACACCCAGATGTTAGAAGAAAACTTCAAATTACTGTCACCTGCCCATCTTTATAGGAGAGACTTTTAAAGGGTAGAGTACAGGAAAAACTCCTGCATGTGCTCATTGCTTCCTCAGAGGAGGGTAAATAAACCCTTTAGGCCTTGTTGAACCAAAAAAGCATAAAAATATTTAGTAATCACCATTCTAGGGTGCCAACCTTTGCTGAACAGTAACTAACATTATTTCAAGACATTTCTAAATATTTATATCAACAATCTGATGACTGCAGTATGAGCTGCTTGAGTGCCTCTCTCCTCAATAGTATGTGCTGCATTTCAGCTGGCACATTTGAGGAGCTGTGTTCAGTATCTTGGGTGAAGAAGCACTTAAAAGGCATTAACTAGTAAATTAACATCCCTGTTTTCAAAGGGATGTGTGAGAGAAAGAAAAAGGCAAACTCTCGAGTTAGCACTTAAAAACACAAGTGAAATCATACAGAATTTTTTAAAGAAACTAACTTGGACAGCTGCTGTTATGATTATCTTATGAGATTCATTAAAGCCCTGTTTGACATTGAAATAAGTTCTTGTTTCTGATGATAAGAAAGAAGGAGAGTATGTACTTTAAAGAAATTACAGGATTTAGAAATGAAGATGAAAGATTCAGAACTACCTTGTAGTTACTTTCTGCTCCCTCTGCCCTCTTATAAACTGGAAATATTATGACAAGAGGCACAGTGACCTCTGATGTACCGCACAGGAAGAAATGAGAAAGTTAATAGGGGAAGCACCAAATTAGACACCTGAAAGAACAGGATTAAAAGATGAATAAGAATATTGTATCACTTGTCAGCATGGCATTACAGAGTCCAACTTCATCTTTTTTTCAGGTTTCATTAAGGGGATGACTAGATAGGGCTGTTTCTTTCCCAGCCCTGCACTGCCTATTGAAAAGGCAGGATACATTCACTCAGCAGTTGCATGCCAACAACGTGCAAGGCCTAAAAATTATTCCATGATGTTCCTATGGATTTGCACTGCACCTCTCTCCCCCCATCCTAACTGGGCACAAGTTAGGCTCCATGCAGCTCATTCTGTGAGTGGGACTGAGCCTCCTCAGAGCTGCTTCACAGGCACTCCCACAGCCAAGGCACAGATGCTCCTTGTGCTCCCTTTATTAAACACATAAAGCAGAGGGATTTGTATCACCTGAGCTACCCATCTCCCTCTCTGGCTCTGCCCCACCCACTCATCCCATGGCAGCTCAGAAGATCAGCCACAAGTTTCCACTATAGAGCAACTAAAAAATGTGGGTGCATTCTGCTCCTCATTTATTATCCAGCAGCACTCAGGCTTCAGGTGTGCATTTTCCTGAAGCAAGATCAGAACTTAATATTTACTTGTAAGTATTAAAGATGTCATTAGCCACCCAGGCTTATTCCTCTTGGACTCCCATTTGTTCCTGAATATCTACCAGCCACATCCCAGCGTATTTCTTTCCATATGTGGTCTGTAGGAGGTAATGATCAAATACTATGATGAAGATGCTCTAAAAATATACAAAATCTAATCTAATTTAGATTAGACTAAAATAAACATGGACAAGGCTATGTTGGGAGATGATCCTTTTACTTGGAGCTTTCACCTTAGTGTGGTAAGAACTAGATTTTTTTCTTTCCTGTTGTATTATAAATCTTGTGTTTTTCCCTAGGCAAAAAGATGTCTTGAGAACAGCGTAAGTGGGTGAAAAATGCAAGAACTGGCAGACTGAAGTGTCATGGATGATGTTCTGCTTTTTATCAGCTTATTATATTTGATTTTGTGCTGGTTGTAAGCCTGGGAAAAACACATTTTATAAATTAAAAAATCAGAAAAACATTGCAATATGCTAGGTTATCTTCACCTGTTATATGCATGCAAACTCTTCTTAGAAATGGATTCTCACATTCTGAGTGGCTTCTAAGAAGTTGATTTTGACCTTTAAAATAAATTTTAGTTATATAGAAGTTTGGAAATGACACACATTAAACATTAAGATATTCAGCTATTGTAGTAGCTGGACTGACTGGCTCAATATCAGAAACCAGTAGGGGTTTCCTCTTTCTTTTCAGCTTGTACAGGTTTGTATTGCTTGGCACCTTGCATTAGAATTTAGCTGAAAACAAAGCTCAGTCAAAAACCACTCTTATCAGAGTGAACTCCAAATGGTTTGGAAGATGATTTGGCATTCAAGTACCTCCATTCCCACAAGCACTCCTTCCTAGAAATCAGAGACTGAGTTTTAAGTTAATTAAACATGAGACAAGATTCTAATTGGTTTGATTTGCTTTCAGAAGGCTTGATCTGCCCTTCACAATTTCTGGCACATGCCCCTAAATAAGCAATATGTCACATCCCTGTTGCCATGCTGCATCTGTGGGACTGAACAAGCAAAGCCTTTCAGTTACAAAGGGATGTTCAGCCTAGGCCACTGAATTCCAGTTCTACCTGTATGATCCCACATGATTTACCAAAGACTGCTTCCTTAGATATCTGCTTAACCTGTCTGAAATGACTCACAGGAAACATTCTTAGCATTTGCCTTAGGAAAAAAATGAAAATAAGCAGAAGAGTGGAAGGAAAATAAAGAGAGAAAAGGCAAAATAAATGTTCTGTGTTAGTTAATCTCTCAGAGCCTTATTTCATTTTTCATTTTGTCACTGTAAACCTCTCAAGTATTTAATTACTCATTTTTTTCTGGTTTTGTTAATTTTATAGGGACTGTGCAGATTGATCTGGAGGATTTCTATTTTGGATGCCATTAAGTAAGTATTATCTGTTCATTCTGACAGCTGATCTCTGACAAGAAATCTGCTGTTATCATTCCTCTGTCTTTTTCCTGGGTTCAGATGGAAATATTTCACTTGGAATACTCTCACTGCAAATACAAGAATTTTTCTTTACACCTGACATTATCTCATGTGTACTGACTCTCTGAGAAAAACAAGTCCCAGGGTCTTTTTTAACATCTTTCATACAGCCTACACTTCAATAAAGATGAAATGTTTATCTGGAACACATCCATGCAACAGGAGAGTGCAGTTACAATGCTGCAGCAAGGATGTTAAATGCCTACAGACGTGCCATGTCATAAAGATTGATTTATTTTGGTTAAGGCATTTGATGCCTCCTTTTTATGTGGGGATGTTCCTAAAAGACTGTTCTGAACTTTGGGAACACCCTTATGTGCTCTGAATTAATCTTCTCCTATATCACAACCTCTAATTTGCCTTTCCATACTTTCTGTTTCTTCTGCTGAAAGTTTCACAGGAAGAATCACAGTAAGCCTTGTTTCTTTACTTCCTATCAAGGCCACTGTCTCTCTAGGAATAAAAATACCATAGTGGAAATCTTCAACTCCTTTTCTTTTAGATTCAAGAAACACATGGGCATCCACATGCATTTATCCAAAGATAAAACCCCTTTCTCCATTCAAGCATATTTCTTAATCTTCTGCAGTGACACCAGGAAATGATACAGTGCCCCACACATCCTCCTGGCTTCTCCCCTGCTTTCAGCTGCAATTTGTGATTGCAGGGGCTGCAGAGCAGCCACACTTCCATGCAGAGTCACCCTCCTCCCCATCTCTAGCCCTGTGCAACAAGCCCACCCCATCAGGTCCCTGTTCACTGAAGGGTCACGTCCCTCCCAGGACATTTTGATACCTCGAGCTTCATCTTTGTCTGTCAGGGAAGACTTCAAAGCGCTGCTGGGGTCAGGGTTCAGATCCTTCTCCAGAAAAACAAAAGGAGGTTCTAACTGTAGCTTATGAGGGATGATGCAAAGCAGCTGATTGCATTTTGTCAAGGAGAATGAACTAAGCCTGGGCTACCCAATAAACAAATCAGTTAAAACAATTTGCAAGTCATATTAACTCCACATTCTTTTCGGGGGTATCCTGAAGGACTTTAGAGAGAGACATTTACAGAGGAGTTGTACCTACCAGGAGACAAAGCACTGACAGAAACACTGAAAGACTACCAATGAAATCTAAGCAGTTCCATACTGGAGGGAATTTTTTTCCTTTTCTTGAAATGCAGAAATTTCAAAGTGCTAAAGTGCAAGCAAAGACAACGGGAGCAGAATAGCATAAATCACTCCTTCAGGAATTCCAGACACAATCCATCATGCAAGTAGGTACCCATACTAAACTGCAGAAAAGAAAAATGTTGCAGAAAAGGAAGGGAAATGCATAAAACTAAATGCTAACCATATACACTTGTCCATTGTTGAGTTATAATTTATTCACAGTAATACAGGAAAGAATTATTAATCTATAACCAATCATGAAAATATGAGGAGAGCTGACCAAGTTTCCAGTTAACAACCAGACCACCCAATTGTCCCTTGTGCCTGGATGAGATTGAGCAAAGGGAGTATAAAATATCCTGAAGGATGCTAAGATGTTTCAGTGGGTATTTACCACTTAGCAGAATGGAAAGCAGCACAGGCAAAAAGGTCGGTGACACAGGCTGGACCTGAGACAGCTGGGAAGAAAGGATGGTTTGGGTAAATTTCTCAATGATCCTTCTGATGCCATATGCTTAGAAAAAATAAGTAAAGACAACCTGAATTCCTTGGGCAAAATCCCTTGCCTTAATGCCAATTTGCTCTAATGACATTAAATCTTGTTTTGAAACTGATGAGGTTATGCAGGGTAAGGGCAGAAACTGGATCCCTATCCAGGGAGATGCTTACAGCTCTCCAGAGGATGATCAGCAATAACACAAATGCAGTTCTTACTCTCTAAACCTGACATCAGCAATGGCAAGCTATTCCCCTTCCCACACTCTATCACAGCTCGTTGTTTTTGCTGTTACTGATAACAGCTGCTCTTGGTGCAGCAGCCTGGAGATGTTCACCAGGTTCAGCCCCGTGGTGCCAAGGGCTTCACACACACCCAATAAATGGAACTTGCAGCCTCCCCCTGCCCAGGAGCTCAACTTCAACAGGACAAAGCAACCAAATGGCAGGAGGAGACCAGAGCAAGACGGGAAGGGAATCAGCCAAAGGTCACCTGTCGGTGTCAGGAGGACAAGCAAAGCCAGGCTGTGCTGGCTGCGGGTCTCTGGAGCCCCGGCTGATCTGCACTGGTTCCTTGGTGCCACTTTCCCAGAGAGCTGACTCTGACCAGGCTGGCTCTTCCAAAACAGAACTTGCACAAATCCCCAGATTTCTTGCCCATTACTTGCATTTTGTGATGCAGATGTTCATTTGCCCCTAACAGCTAAATTAGGTTACCTAAACAAGCTGATTGATTGTTTTTCCACGCTGATACTTGGTAAAGCATTACTGAGCAATCTGGGCCCATGGTGCCACAAAGCAGGACAGCTTTGGCTCTTTCTCTGATCCATGCAGCCTCTGCTCTCTCCTGTTATTAGCTGGTCATTGGCACAGGCAAACAACTGCTGCTCCCAGCTGAAGGCAGCAAATGCCCAGCAAGAGATCCAAAAGTACGTTTGATACGAGGAGCTACAGCCTGAACATCAGCCTCTGTTGGGAGGGAAGGGTCAGCAAAGCACTTTCCAAGACTGATTAAAAGCTCTGCTCAGCTGCAGGAGGGTGGGAAATGGCAGCCAGGCTGACAGCTGGCACATCCTCACTGCAGAAGGATGGGGAGGTGGAAGTTTCTATCAAGGGTAAGAACACAAATCCTTCTTGATACCAGGAGTCGTAAAATCTGTGACAGTGAATTAGGAGAGAACAAACAGGGTTTGTGTTTTTTTAAATCCCTTGAGAGAATTTCAGCTGTTTGTTGCCCATAAAACACACAGAAATAAACTTGAACACCCTTGAAAAAGTTAAAATAAATATATTTCAGAGAATTGAAGTGCTACATTTGTAATCCACCCCTCCTCCACTCCCCAAAAAACCCCTAAAACCAAACCAGAAAAATAATGAAATTTTAAGAGGAGTTAATTATATTTCTTTGGGGTTTTTTTGGCATACACCACTCACGTTTTCCAACTTCTCAACTGCAGATGCCAGAACTTTTTTTTTTTTTCCCTAGAAAGTGGTATTTGAACATTACTAAATTATAGTCAAAGTGGGAACCAACACAACTCTAAATAAGAACATCAACAGACACAAATGCCAATGCTGGTGATGCAAAAAACCACTAAGCCATTTCATCTGACTAAACAGCATAAGAAACAAATGCCTTTGAATAGCTAACAAGTTAAATCACAAATTGTAGGGTTTGCTATTAAGTATGATATACCACAAGAAACTTTATCACAAACTATTAGAGCTGGCATTAATTTGTGCTTGGCTTCCACTGCATAAAGCCCAAGTGCACCCCTGAGAGGGGAGATCCTTGTGCCTGTGGAAAATAACTGTGAACTTTGCCCTATGGCAAGTTTGTAAGAGGCTGACACAGGAAAAAAGAAGTGAGTGGAAAGGATCTGACTGGAAACACAATAGCAGACTTAAAAGGCTCTGATAAATGAAAAGTCATTCTGAGATTAGGGTCTCATTCAAAAAAATAACAAAGACATTTTCTGGTATGTGGCTGAAAATAGATTCCATATGAAAATGCTTAGTAGAGCTTATCAATACTCTTCATTCTCAGCAGTCTCTGAATAAATGCAGCAATTTTAAAAACTAAAATGGCATTTTCAAAACATTCTGTAATTTAGACTCAGAAGCTACACAACTAATGTGTTCATTTCTTCAAACCAATAATGCAGTTTTAAAGATTTTGATCTTACAATTCCTTCACACTTTTTTCCCCTTCCATCTGCCTGATCTTGTCCTCACTTCTTGTAAAAACACTACCAGCCAGGAAAAAGAAAACAACTTCCCTTGCCTGAAAACTGAACTGACTTAGAGTCAGTTGATTCAAATGTTCGAGAAGCTTCGCAGAAAATTTAGAGAAAGCACTGAGAAATTTTTGCACCATCTCTAGTATCCAATGAACCTTTAAATCTCCAGTTTGCAGGGTATATGTAATATTCCAAACTCTGTAAAGGAGTGCTATGGACAGAGTTTGTTCTTCTTACTTGTTAATATAAAATTAAAAAAAAAAAAACAAAAACAAAAAAACAAAACAAAACAAAAAAAAACAAAGCAAAACAAAAAACCCCAAACCAAACCAAACAAACCCAAAAAACCAAACTGACGGAATTTTTAAAAGACAAAGCAAATTAAAGTTTTCTCAGGTTGTCTAACATCTGTTCATGGTGCGGCATGTAATAACAATTCATTTAACAGCAAGAGCACATCTGGGGGGAGGTAAAAAGCCATTATCCTGTTGACACCCTAGATATTAAAGCAGCGCAGCGTTAGGCACAGGCTCAGCGCTCCCGCGTTTCTCACGGAGCACACGGACCCGGGAGAAGAGCCGCTCAGCAGCGGCACACAGGCGATGCCCCGCTCCAAACAACACCCAGCCTCCCGGCAGCGATTTCGCCCTAGAAATTCGCCCCGCTGCCGCCCGGCTTTGTGGCTGCGGCAGCCCTGTCCCCTTTCCCGAAGGAGCGCGGGCCAGCGCCACCTGCTGCCCGGCGCCGCGGGAATGTCCCCGCGGAGCGACACCGCCGCCCGCACCCAGCGAGCGCTCGGCGCCCCGTTCTCCTCGGGGGTGGCTCGTTCGCACCCAGCGGCGTTCCAAGCGGCCGCGCGGTTTAGTTTGAGTTCGGAGCACGGGGTTTTGGTTAAACGCAGCCTCTGTGTTTTCAACCGGGCGGGTGTGCAGTGGGAATTTGCTCTTCTGTTAAACGGTGTTGGAATGTGGGAATCCAAACCATCAAAAAGTCAACTCTGCAGCCATGACTCAAGTGAGTAATCATGAGACATCTGTGGGACTGCTTCCAGGAGTGGGAAAAGCAGCATATGTCTCCACAAGTGCTTAGAGCAGTGCAATTCTGCCAATTCTGCCGTGCATCTCCTAGCTGCTGGTTGAGGACGCAGCTTCGGGAGTCAAGTGCTTCCATCTGAATCTGAATTCTAACCTAAAAACAAATTTTTAACTCAGTCAGATAAAAAAGCTTGGGGAGGTATGAGACATGTGAACCCACAAAACTAGATACCACCACAAGTAATAAAGCAGTATACGTTTAAATTTTTGTGAATATCACCGAGAGACCATGGGCATGGGTGCCTGGAGATGACAAAACTGAGCAAACTCTGGAATTTGCTCTTGGATGCAGCAACTCAGTACATCAGCATTCCAGGAGAGACCACCACCACCACCTCCAAAATCCCCAGGCTTGCTCTTCACCTTCTGCCCTTACTGAACAACCCTGTGCAAGAGGCTGCAAAACAGTTCTGAATCACTTATGGGAGGAAGGGGAAGAAGAGGGGATACTGACAAATCCTGTTTATTTTCACAGATCAAATGTGGCAACAGTGGGTAATTACAATTGTATTAATTTACATCAATGGTAACACAACATACCTCCTTCACCAGAAAAATAGCCTAAATGCAGATATGGCCACAAAACCACCACGTATTGAATTACTCCTCTTTGTGCCTTTATCAAAAATTATAAACCAAAACACAAATCTAATTTATGCCTTGTTTATTCACACTTCCAAAACAATCCCAGGTTTTCTGCAAGAGTAGAACGAAGCAACTTGCAGTAGCAAATGTTCCCTCTTTGTTGTCTGAAATTGGACAGCTCATAGGGTTGTATGATGCTACAGGAAACTTATTTTACAGTTCTTCTGTTGTGGTTTTCACCCTTATGTGATTTTTTTTTTTTTTTTGCTTGCTCTTCAGGCCTGTTTGTATCTTCTAGCAGGAAGTCAGAGTAGCATCTCGACTGCATCTTCAAACAAGACTTTTGCAAGCTGATGCTTACAAGTGCCTCTGTTTAGATGTTTGTTCTTGTGGGGGAGCAGGCAGCTCCTCCTGGTTGCTTCTGAAAGCATCTCTTCACTGCACTTTCCATCTGCACTGGCTTCTGTTTTAATCACTAAGGTCAAGTCTGTGTGGTTTTCCCACTCTGCCTGTTGCATTAGTGGCACCCTGAAAGTGAGGCTTTCACTGGATGGGAAGTGTTTGGTGAATTTTTAAATACCATTATTGATTTCACATTAATTTTCTTTATGAACCAAGGAAAGCTCTTATGCAAGAGTATAACAGCCAAGAAATATTTGACAAGTTGTTTAAAATCTATTGCCTGGAAGAAGCCTGATAGATCAATTAATTTATTTCCCTGATACTTCAGTATATCCTTTAAACATATTTTCACTGATTGTTATTATCCATCCTGAAGTATACAGCACAAAAGCAATCATATATTACCTGCAGCAGAGGTGGCTACCTCCTGGATCTCTGCCACAAGAGATATGGATATTTTGCTCAAAGCTGTTTTTTTCCTTGCCTTCAATAAAACATTATTAGAACATAATGTTTTTGCCTCTGCACCAGTCCACACCAACTCTATGGCTTCTGTTTTAGGGCATCAAACATGTAAAAAGGGCAGATTCTTTTATATATGCAAACTCCTCTACCTGTTACATCAGTTTATTTCACATTCCACCAGTGTTCTTTTGGATACAGATTATTGATTGCTCTCTAGTGAATAACTTTTTAGCCATTCTTTGGCCTCAGAAAATTACCTTTGAATGTTTTATGCAAGAGTATTCATTATGAACAATTAATGTACTGAAAATGTCAGCACCTCAAGAAGGCATTATATAAAAGATGAGTAAATTTATGGTAATGCATCATTCAAACTTCCTGCACTTTTCATTCTTCTAAAATTTATGTATTACATTGTAGTTCAATAGCTTGTAACAATTTGATGACCTGAACGGAATAATGTAAAAAATGTCTTTCTGTGTATTTTAGAAAGATTTTAGAAATTAGGAGTTTTCTTTTCTCTACCACTATTTTTAGGTATGACATGTCACAGCTTTACAGTAATTCAAAGTATTGACTTTGCAACATCTCTTCATATGCTTTTTCATCAGAAGTGAAAAAAATTTGGTTCAGAGGAAGCTTCAGTCTACATAGATCCATTCATAGAAAGTGAGGAAAGTCTTTTGTATCAACTGGAGGGTGGAAGGACTACTTGTACCCATTTATATTGATATTTGTTAAGTTTTATAATGTAGAACACCCTGAATTTAAACCTCTTAAACTTTTCCCTTTGACATGTGGAAGGATCTCAGATTGTTTCACTTAATTTAGTAAGCTTTAAGCCTTGAAAACGATGCATGTTTCACATCATTGTCCAAATGCTCTAAAGAAGCATTTTAAAGGTACTGCCAGCTAATTACCCAAACCCAGGAGCAGCAGATTTTAATCTAATTTCCAGTACCACTTGGAGTAACAGTCTCAGTGCAGCTGGTTTGCAGTGCTGGAAGGGAGAGGTCACTTCAGGTGATTAGCTGCAGTCATGGGCAGCACATACCCCTCTCTTGAGTCACAGCACCACGCCTAGGAGAACGTGAGCAGAGCAGTTCAGTGGTTGGTTCCTCCTCGGCAAGAACAAAGCTCCCCCCCAAAACCAAAAGAACCTTCAGCTCTGAGCTTTGCAAGTATCAGCTTCCTGCTCTGACTTACACAGCTGCTCTTCTAGGTCACGGTACCAGTGCCATCTTTGTACCTTTGTGAGGGACCAGGTACAAGAAGCCTTGGGTTTATGAAAGAAAGGTTTGGTTTTTGAGCTTTATTCATCTTTTAGCTGACAGAGGTAATTGCTAAGTTTAATACTGAGTTAGTACTGAAGTACTTTGGATTTTAGACAAAAGTCATCAGTTGCAGAAATATTAGGAATAAATACGATGCCAGTTGACTCTCACTCATACACTACAATAAGAGAAATATTGTTGGAATAGGGTCTGTATTTCAATTCAATTATACTTGGCAGCTCAATTAGAATTGCTCACTGTAATACAGATATTTCCTCTGTCAGTGTACTGTAGTAATGGATATTCTTCCCTTTTTATCTCACATATGAGTGATGAACAGGATGTTTCTAATTAAAACCAACGCCAAACATTCCATTCCCCAATCTTCACCTTTTTATGTTCCTTCACTGACTGCTCTTCCACACCTCCAAAAATTGACTCATAGATTGGACTGCCACCTTCTTTTTCCACACCTCACAGGCTGAGTATGGAAACCCTGCACACACACAGCCCAACAGAGTGTGGTGCAACAGAACCAGTCACCTCTCAAGATGCTCACACAGGCTGTGGAAACTCTGGGATTGTGAGAGCTGGACCTCCTCTTTCCACCAGCCAAACGTGTTCAGAGCTATGCAAAATTCCAGCACTGAACAGCCACAGCCCAGTACTGCCCAACACTGACTACTGCACCTAATGTCATGTGGGAACCAAGCATAGAGAGAGAAAATTAGATTTGATGCTTTTCCTTCTTCTCAGTTGGTTTCTGCCTCACTAAAAAAAAAAAAAAAAGTAAAATGCCTGACTGCATTTTTTGTTGTGAACAACTATTAATTACTCCATACCCAAAGTGGTTCACAGAAGAAATGCCATCTACACAGATGTAAATCTGAAAAAAACCTAACTTGCATCAAAATATGCCTGGTTTTGCCAAGCTCACAAGACAAAGTCATCCATTTAATAACACATAGTAATTAGATGACCAGTTTGATAAAAAACAAAGACAAGGATCAGCTGCTAAGAAATGAAGATTACAAAACAAACAATAAAGGTTAAACATTTATAAACTTCTAGAGTAACAGCTTCTCTACTGATGTGGAACATGAACTTAGAATGACAGTCAGTAATCTGTTTCCATAAAACAGCATAGAGACATCACTTCCCTTTATCCAATTCCTAAAAGGAAAATTCTCTAGAATATTACACTAGCCTTACTCAAGTTTTCCTTCTCATCTTAGCTGAGACTTGAAAATATACGATAATCTTGATTTCCCATTTTTCTTTTCTGATTTGCTGTGTAAAAACCATAAAAACTTAAGCAACAAGAAGATTTAAGACTCAGGAACTCAGCGACTCAGTAAATCTGAGTTTGTAGTACTGGACACAGCCAAGTGGAAGAAAACCAGATTTTATTTAACATATTTAACTCAGTTGTTCTGTACGCTTCCCTTACAGTGAATGCACATTTACATATACTATATAAATTTTGTTAAGGCCTAGATCACACTCATGCTCATCACCAAGAGTTGGTAAAGAGGATTTTACAGGGCCATTGATCTCATTTATAAACACATTCTTCTGAATGGATGATCTATCCTCTGTTGCTGCTTATCAGCATAAAATAAGATTGATAAGAACCTGACACATTAGGGATTCACCATGGAAACAGGATCATTGTGGAATCAAAAAGATCACAAGCAAGCCTTTCATGTGATAAAGATGGATAGGAAAACCTTCTAGATCTGGAATAACCTAAGATGACAACTGAGTAGACTCAAAAGGGGATACGTGCACCACGTTACTCTTGAAATCTATTCTATTTTGTCAGTTATTCCTAGGAAAACACTTCCTGTTGTTCATTAGCTGACGCTGCTGAGGTGTAGGAATGTGTACATGGAAAATGGAGGATAAATAGAAGCAAACATATCACCACCATGTGGATAACTGCACAAACCATGCAGCACTGGAGGAAGTCACCCATAGGTACTGGCCTGTAAGACATTCCTTGCCAACTTATCTGTCACGTGCCCTCAGCAGCAGAAGTCCAAAACTCCTTGACGGCAACAACCAACATCACCACCACGTGGCAAGAGAGAGAAATTAAAGTCATCATGTAGCTTAGAGTCTGCTCGCTGTGTGCTCACGAGTTGGTCACCCCTGAAGTATGTGCTGCCACCTGCCTGGATGCACAGCTCAAGCACAGAGCAGAGCGTGGGGCTCCAGCAGCAGCCCAGACAGCTCCCACACCAGCACAGCCATGGCAGAGAGCATTCCAACAAAACAGATTAATTAGGAACGACTTTCACAGGCCCAGGGAAATAATAAAGGCATGCTTCCAGGATCACAGTGAGCCAATCTGGCTGCAAGCTTCCTTCATGGAAGGGCCATCCTTTTCCACCACTTTTTTGCACTACCATTGCACATGCCTGAAAAATAGCCTTCAGCTGGATTAGTTTGCAGTCATTTTATCTCCTTGACCTGCCTAAGTGTGCTGCTGCAGAAATGCTGGTTGACAGAACAGGGTACAGCGTAGGGGCAGCAAAAATGTGACTGTGAAGATCAGGACTGCTTCTTAAGGGCAACAGCAATTTGGACCCCAACTGCAAAACACTCTTCAGGGCATCCAAAAAATGCTTTCTGATGAAATATCTATTAGGCATAAGAATAAATAGAACTTACCCCCACTTATCAGATAGAGCACAACCAAGAGGTCCACCTGAGGCAGCAAGATGGAGAAAAAGAACCTAATTTCCTCTCTTCTACCTGCTCCAACTAGAGGAGCAAGCTGGCAAGACATATGCACACAATATGCTACACACTCTTTTTTCCTAGGCAGGTCCAATCTTTCTATACTGAGAGAACTCTTACAGTAGAAAAGGATACAGCTTTGGAGCAGGACATTTAAAATGGCATCTGTCTACCAGGCAACAAAGTGAAAAACTGTAATATCTCTTTTTACCATGAAGAACTTGTTCCCACCAGCTAACAACAACAGTTGCTGTTGGGGTTAAAACTGTCAGTACCAATAAAACCCACACCCACCTGCTCTCCAGATTTGAAGTGAAGGCAGCTGTGTTCATGTGCTGCCAGTGAGACCACTTCTGCCTTCGGGACTAAAAGCAGCATCACTTCTCACTGCTGACCCCTTTATGTATGGAGATATCAAATCCCATTTAAGCACCCCACCTTTGGATGTGCTACAAGGCTGCCAACTGTTTGACACATTGAAAATGAAGACTGGGATTCCTCATACTTATTTCATATTAGCCGTTCATAACAAAGGTGAAGCAAAGTGTCCCTAACTGCTCCAGCCCCTCCAGGCTGTGATAGACCAGCTTCAGGGAACTTAAGTACTTTGTGAAAATGAGGAGCTCAGAATCCCACTGAGATATTTTTAGGGAAGAACCACCCCCTAAACAAGCAAAAAATTTCATAAAGCCATTCTTTTCCTTTCCTACATCTAAATCAGGAGCCAGGCCCTCATATAACTCCAGCCTCCTGGTATTAAATGATTGATTTTTCCAGTTGGGAGTATTGGATGTACTTCTTGTAAACACTTCTCATTTGGGACCTGACTCAACTCATTATGTTGAAAGATCTCTTCAGGCTGCATCCTCTCCAAGGCAATATAAATAACACCCACACCAGACTTATTTGGGGGGCAGAAAACCCCAGCTCTAAAGACAGAATTCAGCATATGGACATACTGCTGATGCAATGTGCAAAACAAAAGTAGGCTCCAAGGAATAAAAACTGAGTGAAGCCCATACTTGATCTCAGTACATACATGTCTGAAAATGAACAGCAAGAAGCAAACCTTGAGTGAATGAGACCCACCAATACAAGACAATACCTCATCACTTATGAAATTATGTGATTTATCCCCAATCTGTTTTAATTTTTAAAATTAAGCCTTATATCAGTTCAGACTATCTGAAACACCTACATTCAGTACAATCCAGGGGACCAAGTTTGGGGATTTCATTGGGTACTGTCAGGAGAAATGGGCTGAAAATATAGTATGGATACATGAAACAGCTCCATACTCCCACTCTTTCTCCCTCCCCTGAACATACTCCCAAAAAAATCCAGAAGGCAGCTGGGTAGATATTTATCTAGCTATGAAATTTCTACCAAGACAGCTAATAATGCTTTAAAACTCAGACACAATCTCTCCAGGACTTTTTATAGAAGTTGCTTTTATTAAAAAAAAAAAGAGAATTGAAGTACCATTCATGCTTCCAGAGAGCCTTTGACAGGGCAGAATTAGAATTAACATGTTAGATAAACATGTTGCAACAGTCATGTGAGCTTATAGGAAACAACACACATTCCCCACCCTGAGGTCTTTATTTTTAGTGCAGAAACCAGGTTGGTATAGCAACAGAAAACATCCCATCCACAGACATTCACCCAGAAGGCAACCCAGGAAGGTCAGCTAACATCAAGCTGGATTTCAGGAGACATGGATTCCAGGTAAAAGAAGGAGAGATTTAAGAGTCCTTTTCTGCAACAGTGGGGAGATTCTAGCTGCATGAGATGGATTGTAAAACACAATTAAGAGGAACTGAGGGTCAGAGACATTGCAACAAAATGACATCGGAATTTTTGAGCTGCACAGCAAGCATGTTCAACCAGTTCTAGGTATTGTTAGCTATTTCTGAAAGGCCCACATCTCCCAATCTCAGGAGAAACATCCCCAAGTTTAAAGAGCTACAGGTCAGAAATTCACACGGGGTCAGTTCCAAATCTTCAATGCAGTATTTTTAGTCTGGGGACATATTAGCAGCATATGAGATGGTTCAAAATAATAGCCAATATTCTTATACTTCTGAAAGCAGTAACATGACACTGTGGAGAAAGCCTTAGGTAAGTACTCCTGTACCCTGGGTTCTGTTCATAGCCCTGTTAATGCTCTTGGACAAGCCATTTCAGCCCTTTCTGCTTCACTTTCATCAAAACAGAGAGGGAGAGAAGTGGTTCCTTTGCAAAACCACTTGAATTGATTAAAAAGTACAATAAAAAAAAAAAAAGAAGACTCCTTGTATTTCTTGTTCAAATCCACAAACTGTAGGTAAAGGCTCTGTGGTGGGCTTTGTATAATCAACTATAAACAAGTTCTCAAAATATTTCTTGTTCTCTCACAAATATTAGGAAGCAAAAGCTAGGGAGAATACTGTCCATTTGTTACTTAATTAAAGGCCATCAATTCAGTGTGTGTGGGGGGGGTTGTTGGTTGTTTTTTTTCAACTTTCAAAATTTTTGTTTTTGAATAATTTTGAAGTAGAGCTTTAGGCCATCATATACAAGTTGAAGGCTGTCCTTACTTACATTTTGTGAACCCCTTAGAAGTAATTCACAGATCACAGATTCATTGACATGTTATCCTAAATTTGTTTTGATCAGCTGTTAAAGCAATACCCACATCTTCAGGGTAAGGATGGATCATGACAATTTAAATGAATCCATCCCACAAGCAAAGCATTTCTAATAGGCTCTGAAGCAAGGCTTTTCAGGTTGCTAGTAGACATATACATTAAATAGAATAAAATAGTGGTGATTCCTGCAGATCACCCTGGCCTCAATCAGCCTTGCTGATTTATCACTTTGCACTGTCCCAAAGAAATTTCCTAATCCTGCTTATTCTGTAACCCCACCACCTCTAAATCTCACAGCAATACTCTGAGATTCTAGAAAAGACATACTGATTCACTGTCTTGATATTTGTTTTAACTTTCTTCACTTTAGAGAAAGTCAGCCGACTCAAAGTTGCTCTTCTGTCTCTGCACATCACCCTCACAAAGGAATTCCCTTCATGGCAACTTGCACTACATCTCTCTATGAAGCTGCCTCATCTCTAACTATTCTGTGTTAACACATAATTAACAAGTTACTGTTATCACTAAGCACTCTGTGGCATCTCTTCCTTCATGCAGGAAGGAAGGTGATCTCTTCAAAGCAGCAGCCAACTCTTCAAGAAACAGAGAACCAGTTATCATTAACATTTAAATACACATTCATTTGAAGTTCAGCGCAGCTTAGAAGATGGTCTGAATATGATGAGCTAGCACTTGACAACTCTGTCCAAATTGCTTATGCTATAAATGCTCCAAGCAAGCTCTTCACCCAGGTCTTACACCTTTCTGTTCATAATGTGAGGCTGTTCAAGGGTCACCAAAAGGTGATTTGTAGCCAACATAACCAGCCCAGCAAGCATTTCTATTGTCAACAATTATGCAAAAAGATCACTGTACAGTTTAGCTCCACTTCCCATTCCCTTTCTTCCCAATTTAAATAAAGAAAAAGCTGTCTTGACAAAGGCAAAATTATCTTGCCAGTATAAATCACACCCACATTCAGGAATGGCTTATTAGCACATCATACAGGATGGCTTAAAGCACCTCCACAGTGGTCAACACAATGAAGCCCAAATTATTAATTTGGGCTTTCAGTGCCATTTCCATCACAGAATGGTGTTTTCCTTCTCAGAAGCTTTGCAGCAGCAAGGGAGACACAGGATGGCTAAGCAGAACATTTTAAAGACTGACAAACAAACCTGAAATTATGACCAAGTCCCAGACAGGATACATTTAACAGCTATGAGAAGAGATACAGAGATTTAGTCAATAATGTTTTGATGAGTTTTCAGGCTTTCTACTGTTTGGCCTTCTAAAGTACAGCCAAGAATGTCAGACAAGAGCACTGCAAATACTTCTTTACTCCATGGCTTGTAAGCAAACACCAAATACTTACAGGAATCACTTTTTCTGCATCAGTAATTTATTGAGTAACTGAATAAAGTCTGTATAATTCAGCATGAGGTTTTCATTGTATCAGCTCAGAGCATTTATACCAAACTTCTGCACAACTTCTATAGATTGCCCTCGATGTACTTTGGTTGTCAGTGAGAGTACACCTTGGACCTTAAGGAGCTAATTATAAAAAGTGGTTTTGTAGGCCAAGAGACCATTCAGTTTCAAACTAGTGCAAGACTTCTTGAGGAAGTTTAGAGTTTGCTTCGATTAAATACAGCTTTATTCGAGTATCAGAATCTTTAGATTCTTGAAGGCCCTATGTGAAAAATCAGCTTGTCATCCATCCTTTAACAAGCTTTCAAAGATCTCAAAAAATTGGAGCATAGCTACATTGAGCAATTTCAGGTAATCTTGTGACACCAAGAATTCATTTGCTTGGTGAAGAGAGCACAACTAGAACAGCTGAACAGAAATGGATTCAAACAGTCAAAACACTCCAGTTTAAAGATTAGAAGTTTCCAGTGAGGGGGAAACCCCTTAACCATGACACAGTAAGTTCAGCACAATACCTGGGTATGATTATTCTTCCCATTCAAGACTTAAAGCAGAGTTTCACAACGCTACTACCAAAAATAAAAATACTTTAATGATATTTACACGTAATTATGTAGCTCTAAAGAATGTTCAGTACAGTAGCCTAATAATCACTATGACAGAAACTGGCCCCAAACAGGCTGGTATTTATATTCTTTTTCCCTACAAAGTTCTTCTCACAGGAGCTTAATTTCATTATCTCTATCCCCAATATCAGGGGAGTTGGCAAGAATGATTTCTCTCAGACATGGAAACACATCCTATACTGTTTCTCCAGTCATTCTTTAGGGCAACAAAATGTTAAGTCTAAAAAGTGCTCCTTAACAACTACTGAGATTTCTCATACATTTATACTTGGTCTATTACGAACTGAGAATTAGGATTTCACTGTCATTTCCTTTAGAATCACAAGTATAAGTGTTTTTAAATCTTTTTTCTTTTTAAAAGCTGCCATTTCCTTTAGCTATATTATACCTTCATTTGTCAGCTTGAAACAAGCTCCTACCTAATGTGTTTTTAATTACCATCATTTATTTACATTTTATACCAGATAACACTCTCTTGCTTTTCAGGCACAGAGAAGGGCCCTGGTTCCAGAAGCTCCTAGAGCTTACTTTAAGTAGGACTCCACACAAACCCACCTTCACAACATTAGAAGCAGATTCCTGAGCAACCCCACAAAGAGATGAGCTCTTCCTTACTGCTTGGGTAATGCCATCCATTTTATTGACTCCTGAAAAGGAAAAAGACCACAGCTAGCTTCGTTTACTTCTCTTCCCTGCTCTGAGGCCATCAGCACCAACACAACAAATACAATAAAGAAAGAAAAGCCTCATACACTTGCATAAAGCCCGAACTAAAGAGCGTTATCGTTGTATTAGCAAAAGGCAGCACAAACATGAGTGGGCACACCAGCCAAGGAATATACACAAATCCAGAGGGGAAAAAATGGTTAACAACCAGTCAGGAAGCCGAAACGAGCCGGCACCCACAGCACGGCTAATCCCAGCCCAGGCAGGGTTACCAAGGCGCACGGCAGCACAACAAGGCACCGTCGCCAGACGCCCGCCCTCTCTCCTTCATCACACACGGGCTGAGGGGAGCCTGCCGGACCCCTCCGCTGCCCGTGCGCTGCCAGCGAGCCCGGCAGCTTCCGAGCTGCCGCGGGCCCGGCTCCCGCGCCGGTTCCTCCCGGGCGCCACTGCCGCGACAGCCGGGCCCGAGCGCCGCCATTGCCGCCCCACACGCGCGGCCCGGCCTTTTATAGGCACCGCGCCGCCCCACCCCGCGCCGTGCCGCCCGCCCGCCCCTCCCCAAGCCGCGCACCGATAGTACGGCAGCGCAGATTGGCCGCGCCGGCGCCA
>VYZP01010538.1:2415-32080 GCA_013400635.1 Hypocryptadius cinnamomeus | reverse complement strand
ACACATTGGTCAGAGCAAAGAATGTTACCCAGACCAGATTGCTGTGTATATAACCAGAGGATGTGATGTCTTATGCCCAATTATGGGTCTTGTGTAAACCTTCCAAAATCTTCAGTAATTATATGATTAAAATTACTTCTCTGGTATACTGACATTTAAAAGAAAAACAACAACACAGAAAATAAAGCAAAACAACAAAAAAAGAACTTCCTCTCAAAGACTTGTGCTGAGGGTTTTCATCATCGATGTTCCATATGCAGAATATAGGCGTTTTTTCATCCCCATGGCTTACTTTGCCTTTTAAACAGATGAAAATACAACTTGTAAAAGGCATCCAGAATGATGTGCTTATGGATTAAATGCAGTGATTATTCAGTTTTACATTAAACTGCCACTGTTCATATGTTACTAATTTGCTAAAGATACAGGCAGAAACTTTCTCTATTAAAATGTGAGGCTGCAGTGTATATGTATTACTCTGACATTTCTGGAACTCTGGACTCACCTAATTTTATTTCTTTTTTTTTTTCACATTGTTCTTCTGGTTCACATGGTTGACCACTCAGTGGTGATGAAATTATAACAAAATCAGATTCCATGGTTTGTGGAAATTACCGTTCCATGTGGATCACTGCTAGCTCTTTCCTTGCATTTTTGAAGGTCAGTTGTGCTAGGTCTCACTTGCCCAAAAATGTATCAACAGCATTAAGGTTTTTTTGTCACTAGTGTTCCATCTGCATTTGGGGTGTCTCTAGTGCAGATTCTCTTCTATCTCAGGATTTGCAAGGTCTGATCCACTATATCTGGAAGGTAATTTCAGTTTTACCTGTGACTTTGATCGCTTTGTGCAGGGCTATTGCAGTAAAGGCTGATGAATAATGCTGCTAAATTAAAAGCCAATATGCTGGGGTTAGGCTATACCATGCAAATCAGTGTTGACTTATTTCACCTTTATTCCCAACCAATGTAGGTCATCCTAAAAAAGACTGTACAAAAGAATCAGTATAAATTATTAGGAAAGGGTTTCTATTGAACTGAGATTTAAATTTGTAAAAAAAACCCTCTTACTGGATACTGTGAGTGCAGCTGTGACTGAACAAAAATTATTTTTTGTTACTGTTAATTTCTTTCCTCCTTCATATTACAGCTCTGTACTTATAGGCAGAGATATCATGGGACAGAGTTGATAATACAGCTCGCAGTTAATCTTTGGAACTTCTTGTTTCATATCATTAGATTGCTTAGTGAAACATGTACTAGGTCTTGAGCTTTATTATTTAATGCTGCGTAAGTAGACAGTGTTTTACAACTGAGTAACAGCTGTTACATGTTCACTGCTGGGTAAAAATCAAGTTATGATGCCTATTGTTAATAAATAGATCACTGGGAAAAAAATGCTTTTCTAAAAATCCTTCCTCAAAGGCTCCTTTATAAGAATTTAAAATTCATACAAGGCTGTTCTTTATACTGAAGTGATTTTCATTTTATGTGTGTAGTAGAACAAATCTAATATATAGCCATGCTGTCTAGAATATGCATTGATGAACAATACCTGTGTACCTGTGTTCTGATTAGTGGGAAACGGAGATCGTAAATGATTGCTGATAAAAATGTTTTCTCCCCCAGACTCACTGTGTTGTTCAGCCAAGATAAGATGTCATCAGGATACACTTCCCAAGATGTTTTGCCTTATGCTCTGCTGTTCACACCTCCCTCCATCTAAGTTAGCCACTCTGGCTACACTATGCCACTTCTGTTCTACCTTCTCCCTCCTGATCTCTCCCCAGTCACCAGTGGGGTTGCCAGTGGTTTATTCAGTGGTTTTGCAATTCTGCATGAATGATATAGAATAGATGTGTCCTTTTATTTTCTTTAGGACAAAGGTCTACCCAAAAGGAAATCTGGACTCGGTAATGTTTATGATTAAATATTCCCATGTTTGCTTATAGTGCTGGTTTTTTCTTCCTTGATTGTATAGGTTTGGCTAGTTTTGCTAGGAAGAAGACAAGGTTATACACTTATTTTAAAAGACTAAAAGATCTTGTCCAGAATGCAGCTGAAATTGTCAACCTCAGAGCTATCATATGAATATTTTTTTCTTGTTTCTGTTCTTCTCAAAATAATAACTCCATTAGTGCATATGTGCCTCCGTAAAACCAGCACATCATTGGCTGTAGTACTAATGAGGTTCTGAGCTGCATGTCCAGAATTAAGTGCTCTTAGGGTCGGCTCCTGTGTGCTGATAAGTACCCAGCTGCATCTGCCACGGTGCTGCGCGCTGCTGTTCCGTGGTGGCGGTGCCCATGTGACAAGGCAGGGAGCTGGCTCCGAGCTGCCTGCACCAAATGCTAACTGCCTTTTTTTTTTTTTCCCAGGTTGATTTTTGGCACGAGTGCTGCTACAAGGGAAGGGATAACACTGAACGCCTGTGGGTGTGGTGGGACTGTGGCAGCTCCATTTTAGATTGGGTTAAGCTAGGTCAATACTTTTGGAGCTGAGGCAAATTTAATACATGCGTGCTGTAAACCTACCTTGCAAGTTTGCTTCCCCTCCTAGCCCCAATCTATTTTCCAGTGAAAGCAAGATACATACACCCGTATAGTCTGTGTGTCACTCTGCAACTTCTGAACTTGTTAGCTCATTTAAACCAAAGTTGACAAAGGGGTGTGAAGTTAAGTTTTGTGGCTGGGCAGAGGACAAAGACAATGAGGGAAAGACATTTATAACTCACCCTCTTCTACCCATGCCAAGAAGCAGCAACCAGCTGGCCTGTCAGCACACAAGGTAATTGAATTAGTCATTTGTCTGTATAGGGGACACGAGGGCTTGACGGACTGGGAAAAAGAGTGGGTTAGGCTGCGTAAAACAAACGTGTAGAAACTAAACTCCAGTAGAGTTCTTGCTCACAACGTTTGAATTTTGTAATGTTGAGATAAATATCTTAGGAAAGGTAAGGAGTCTTTATTTGGCTCTGTTTCAAGTGTATGTGTGTAAGCACGTGCATGATTATATATGATTTTTTTTAGTATGTGCTAAAGGCTTATTTGGTGAGTGCGGGGCAATAACAGTAACTGAATTAAATTATTCTTATTTGGAAGCAAGTACACAGACTTGCATCAAAGCACCTAAATGGGTTTCAGTTTTTGTAGGGTCATCCCTGAGGGCAAGAAGTCAAGTCGGGCATCAGTTGCTCCACATGGAAAGAAATCTAGTTAAGGCTTTTCTCTTATTTCTTGAAAGTGAGTCATGGGCTGGGAAAATATATATTCACATATGGAAATAAAAATCTTGTTTTTGCAATGAAACGTTTCCAAAGTCTACCTTACAAATAAAAGTTTAGAGTCTATAAACTTGGTTCTTCACGTACAGTCTCTGTTTCCCAAAGCCTCATTCTGCATTATGAGTACAAAGGAGTATCCATGTACCTTTGTTGTCCCTCATATAGGACAAGTGCCTAAACCTATGCTAAAGCTTTTTATTTCAATTGGAGAGATCAAAATCAAGTGTATTTATTCTTGGCATACACAGTAGTGTTCATTGCTGATAGTCTTGGTATATTTTAGTCAATCATGAGACTATTAACATCAGTTATAGTTTCCCAGAAATACCAAATCTTTTTTTACCTTCTGTGTTACAAAGACTTGGAGCCCAGTGGTTTAAGAGATAATGAAACTTCCTCCATGGGTCTGTTTTATGTCTTTGTGCTTTGGGGGAAGGTTATGCTCTGTGCCCCGCTCCTTGCTCTGGTGCTTCCTGGGACAGTCACAGCTACAGAGTAGACCAAAGCTGTGCAGTGTATGTCAGGCCTTTACTGCAGGTGTGCAGGCATGAAGCAGGCATGAAGCATCTCATTTGTTGAGCATAAATAAACATTCTATGCACTGGATCTGAGGCTTTGATGTATATGCATAGAACTGGAGCACTAGGAAGGCCCTGTCAGGCCAGCAGCTGCCTGGGAAGGTCAGGCTGGCAGCCTGCTTTCATGGGCAGCTCCCTCAGCAGCGTGGTGAGCCCGGTGTGCCTCACGAGTGCTGAATGTGCAGCGCCTGTGCAGAGCCTCTGCTGTGCCGTGTGTTTGCTCAGCACAGTGAGCACACACACACACAGAAGTGGCATCCCAGGGGCTGCCACTGCAGCCAGGACAACTCTTTAGCCCACACTCTCCTCTGGGTCCCTGGGGTAATTGGAAGGAGGATGCACCAGGTGCGTTGTTAATGTGCATCACCTGTGGCAACACTTAAACTTCCTCTTGCAGGCTGGGCTGTAAACTGTTTGGTCTGCTAGGAAGGGGAGGTAGTGTGCTTCTGTAAGGTTTCTAAGCTGCATTGATAAGTGATTAAGGGTATTTAGTCTTACATATTACAATGGATGCAATAGGAAAATTAACCCAGAGCTGCACAACATATGGATAAAAAAAAGCAGAGGTGAACTGACTGAACTAACAGGAATTGAGAAAATGGAAGGTTTGTTCAGTTGAATTTGTCATTACCTCATCTTTTCGTGGTTTCAGATTATTAGGTATTTCTTTTTGTTTCTTATTTGTGCGATGTTTCTGCATTCAGCACTTGGATCGGAAGGGGAGCAAAACTTAGTGATTATTGCTAATGGTATTAAGCTGTAGTATCTGAATATAATCTGGGCTTTTAGTCTGAGTCCTTCAGTTCTTGTGAAACAGGGGCCAAGGAGCAGGGAGGGAAAGAAAGCAAATTAAAACATGCAGTGAAATTACAGAGCATCAAAATTCTGCTTTTTTGCTTTTATATTATTGCTTTTAAATTTTTGTAGAAGAAAAGAGTAAGTTCTAGATTTGGGTTCCGAAGTAAAGAAGATGCTCTAGAGGCATCTTCTATTATGTGCCTTGTACTTCCTGTTAGAAAGCTGAATGAACTTTTCTTGAGGTTATTAAAATCTCTGAATCTGGAATCCTTCATAAAAGATAGCTTGAATAGTAGTTATTGTGGTTCCTCTTAATAGCAATTTTCCTGATTATAAAAATCAGGAAATTCCCTGTTCTTAAAATTATTATTCTTTTGTGGGTAGAAGCTAGGCTGAACAGGCAATGAACACTTATAAAACCTGGAGTTCTTTCAGTAGGCTTTTGGGGGCTATTTTTTTTGCTGTTCTCTGAGAGACTTCCTTTTCTTGCATTTTTCCAAGAGAGCTAAGTAATTGTAGAGCCTGTTTGTTAGAGAACGAGGTTGTCCTGGTTCTTCTGCTTCTAACTTCATGCTCAGCCTTTGCCTTGTTTTGACACCCTTAGCTCCCTGAGCCATATCACCACAGGAACCAAGCCTCCAAAACACTCTGAGTAGTTACCTGCTGGTTTAGCTCTTGGAGCGATCTAGCTGCAGGGTTGGGTGAGTGCGTAAGAGAATTGGCCATCAGTGGGACTGGCCCTTGCCCTCGCAGGTCACCCCTAGATCAGCTTGGCTGTCATGTGGGATTGGAGCCTTCCCCAGTGCCTGGTGCCAGTCCTGTGTGTTTGAGAGGAGCTGTTGCAATGCTGCTGGGGCTCTGTGCTCTGCTCCGTGCTGTGGGACATACAATGGAACCTACTGTTCGTTGTAACAGAAACCTGCAGTTTCCATTCCGTTGCCAGGTTTGTCAGGTCCCTCTGATGTCTTGTATGTGAGAGTTCAGGCCCTGCTTTGTTCTGGGAGCTCAAACTGCTGCATAGTTGAGCTCTGCCTGGAAACCTTGTCACTCAGGCTCCTAGGTTTGTTTCTGTTGAGTGGCTGTACCTTGACTCTATGTAGGTTGTTCCACAGAAGCCTGTATAGATTTGCTTCCCATACATACCGGATATCACTGGTATTCCAGCATCAGAATAATAGTAGTGTTTATCTTCTTGCACAACCAGTTCTGTGTTCCAAAAAACTGATTCAGCTGTACCATGTGAATGCCAGTCCAGTGCTGATAGAGCCTGTAGAGCTTTTCCTCACTTTTCCTCTCTGACTGACTGCATTGAGCTTGGTAGGTACACACAGCATAGGGCGATGAGCACTCCTGAGAACAGGACCTGAAAACAAAAGGTTGGGTTTTGTCCTACTTTGAATTGCCACTACATGGCAACAAGGCCAAATCAACAGCTGTACTTGAAATTCCTATACTTATTTTAGATAACCACTGTCCACACCAGCAGAATAGATGAATTTGCAGTCTCGTGGTCATCGTACTGTGTGTATGGTTTTCTACTGAAGGGCTGGTTAGCATTAATAGGTCATGTTACAGTAACTATTTCCTTTTGGTAATCCCAGTTTGTAGTGTTTGGAAACAGCCTGGTTACCTTAAGGGCTCTCATCTGTAGGTTCTCTTCTGTTGCTTGTTTTCAGCTTACACATCCAGAAGTAAAGGTTCCAGGGTTTAGTGTCTTGCTTTCTGAATAGGGCTGAGTTGTAGCTGTACAGCAGGTCTAAATTTCAAGCTATCTTTGTATTTGGACAGGTTATTGTAGGATGACAGGTTACCATATGTCAGCTGATCTGGGGTGTCTGATTCACAGTAATTGTTCATGTGTATGCTCTTAGCCTGTGGCAAATGGAAGGTAATTTGAGTTAGCTTGACCCTCTTTCATTATGCTCTTGCAAGGCACTCCCTTCTCCATGTGGTTTTTAGACCTACTGAAGAGCGTTGGCTAAAACAATAATGCAGTTTCTGTCTCTCAGCTAGTTTGGCTGTATCTGTACAACAGCAGGGTGAGGACTTCACCAACTTCCTGTATTGTTGTGGTTTTGAGACCGTACCTTGCTGAAGAAATAAATCCTACAAAGATGCTACCCTGAAAACCAGTCAGATGTTACAATTGCCAGGTGTGTTTTTCTTTAGCAGAACATACAAAGCTTTATTAGTGCATTTATAAACATACAAAACAAGTTGTTTATTTCACAGTATCTTGGTATACTTCTTTCTTGTTTTTGAAGAAATACATTTTACCTTGATTTGTCTCAGATGATGCTTGGTAATTGAAATAATTCTAACACTGCAGTAACAATTTTTGATGTTCTCGTTCAAAGCCTATTGAAATCCCGGCTAACTGAAAAATTCCCATTTGCTGCAAATGGCACTTAAATTTGATCTGAAATGACATGAAAGGTAAAACAATTGATTTTCTTTTTAGTGCCTAGTTCTTATTTGAAATTTGATTTTGCAACAGCAAATCCACTCCAGTCTGGTTCATCAATAATTGTTAAAAATGTAAAATACCACTTAAATGCTTATGGGAATATATTTTTCAGTAGTGTGATGCAGCCATCCTCTCTTGCTGCCTTATTGAATTCTTAAGGCTCCCAAAGAGAAACTCAGAACTGTCTCTTGAATCTCTTCCATTTCCTCTTCTTACACAGATAAATCTCCTTACTTAATTACTGCATTACTGATCCTGTGTGTATATAAAGTATCCCTATTTTTTTGTTCTTACTTGGTCAATAAGTGTTTTTTCTAGGAGATAATTGGGTAAAATTTACAGTTCCCAAGCTTCTTGTCCTTGGAAAAGTCAGAGGAAATGTGTCAATTTCTTCTTTAATTGGAATTTGAGACATAAGTCTTGGTGCAGACTTGTTGTAGTCCTGTGAGAAGTAAATAGTTGGGAAGTTTATCAACATACCTTTAAAAAGTTACATTTGTCAACGTACCTTTAGAAGGAACATTATACTGCAGAAGCATCGGAAAACTTCAGATTTTAGTAATTGTTTATAAGAGCTGAGGATAAAATGGAATGCTTTTTTATCTAAATAAGCCTTTCCTGACAATTGGGAAAGCAAGAGGCCAGAAAGGTGACCCAAATGCTATTGGGTCATCAATGTAAATTGTGTGTAGTGGCTGCTCAAATTAATGTTTACCATTTCCTTCAGTTGTTGCTGTCTGTACAGAAGGACTACAGCTCTTAGATGGTGGTTACATTAATCGTTGTCAAGATGTGATGCCTCACCTTTCTCTGAAGGTGGTAAGATCTGTGGCCATGTTCTTGGACATTCATCCAGAATGAAGAGCAGTTATTCAAAATAAACCAATTTACTCTGACGTTTTGTTTGCTCTGTTTGGACCTGTGTTGGCTGCAGCTGTCCAAGATGAGACCATGGGTAGGGACAAGAGACAGCTGAGCTCCATCTGCTGTGACCTTGGGAGAGCAAAGGTCCAGGGCAATTGCCGTGTGTGAGAGTGCGTAGTGTTTTTTTCATCGCAGAAGAATCACTTTTCATGGAACCACACACTGCTTTGGGTTTGAAGAGACCTTAAAAATCATCGAATTTCAATTTCTAATTTCCCTCTTGTGTTAAGATCCATTTGGAGCTTCCTCAGGTTCCATTTTTTTTTAAGTCTCCGCAAAGCTCTACAGTAATTGAGCCTCTAAGGTACATGCCTTGGATTGCTGTTGAGAGAACCTCCTTCAACACAAGAGTTGTTTGGCCAGCTAGGCATCAGTGGGAGGAGAGAGGATTAGTGCTTTGGGCTATTGTTGCTGTCAGGATGACTCGAAGAAGAATGGGTGTGATTGTGATAATGGGTGATACTTGAGCAACTTCAAGTGGCCTTTGATAACAAGTTTAGAACCTTTCATATCTTGTCAAATATCTTCTCTTTGATCAGCAGCTTGTGATCCATAATCTGCTGATACACTTGACAGTATCAATACAGTTGTTAGTCATTGTCAATTTTTACCTTAGTTTGAAAGGTTTAAGTAACTGAAAAAGATATATCCCAGTAGGTTCAGTGGGCGTCTGTCTAATGAAGCTCTGTTCTGAAGATCAGTTCATCACAGTACTTGTCAGTGTGATGTTGGATCTCCCATTTTGTCTAAATAACACTTGAACATCTGAGCTTGTTAACTTTAAAAGTCTAAACAGGAAATAATGTTCACTAACAGCCCCCTCCCTCTAAAACTGCTTTCTAAATGCCAGAAGAGAAGAGGAGGTGAAATTATTCTGATTTTTCAGTTACAGACAACCTAACTTTTAATGTGTAAGTTTAAAGGAAAATGTATTGGTCATACTGACATTGAAATATGTAAATTTGTAAAAATGTGGGGAAAAGAGAGACAACAGAAAATTAGTTTCAAACAAATTTTTATTTTAAAATTTCAGTCTCAATAGTATGGGGTGTTCCAGTTCAAGATCAGTTTTCATTAATTCATTTCAAAAATTCATTAATTTTTCAGCCTATATTTTTCTGGATAACTTTTTTTAGAAACTGAAGCTTTGAGTTTTGTCTCTGCTATGGGTTGCTCATACACTGATTAATACAATGGAAGTTAAAATTAGGTAGTGTGTGGAAAAAGCATGATTTTTAACTCCTCTTTTTCAAAGGCCTGCCAAACAATACCTGTTATCCATTGGTGCTGAGAGTGGATTCATTGGCATGTTTTTGGGTAAATCCCAGCAGACTGAGTGCATAGTTTTTCATTAATTTCAGTTGACTCAATGACCAGTATCACAAAGAGTGTGAGAAGCTGCCAGTATATTTTTTTTGTGTATGTGTAAGATCTAGAAATGTTGCAGAGTTGTGTGGCATCAAGAATGTCACCTGAATCATAGTGAGTTGGGCACAGTGATTTTTCAGACTAAATACACTTCAGTTGTTATGCCAGTGTTTCTTCCCTATCAGCAACATTGGCCCTGAGCATTCCTCTGGGCTGCCACTATTACCAAACAGGTAGTCTGGTGAAGTGGAGCTGTAATGGCTGTGAAAGGCAGAAATTTTCAACTCTTTATGTCATTTGCATGGTAGAAATAATTACCACTTTCATAATGAGCAAGTTTTAGATAATAAAACAATTTCTTTTTCTTATCATCTTTATGATGTTTTGCTGCAGATGTAGTCAGTAAAATTATATATATATACTGAGTATTAAACATTAACTAAGATTTATTTCTTGTAACGTGTAGGGTCCTGTTGGCAGAAGGATTATGTTTTGCAATAATATAAATGCTGTGTGCATTCTGGTGGCTGGGGTAACTGCTTGAGTCTGGTTAAGATTTCCTTAAGATTTTTGGGACATATTTTGTCTTTTCCTTCCCCAAATTGAAAAGTACTACAGAAATAGCCAAATACATTACAGAAAATGAATTTTAATTTGTCTGGCTTTTGAAGTCTGTATATGGTTTGAGAAAGGGCAAAGACATCAGAAGAGCAGGGTTTAAGAATGTGGTATCCTGCTTGTGTTGAGTTTTTTTCTCCGTTAAAAAAAAACCAACCTGCTCCTTTTATATTAAAACAGAGAAGTGATATATTTCCTCCCAAGCCTTGCTTCTTCCTCCCTCTGTCAGGTATTTTTCACTATATGTATGGAGATAATTCTTAAGTATCTCATTCTGCAAACCTAGCTGACAAAAATCTCCCCATCTAGATAAAATTTCCCTTGGAGACAATCACTGTAGTAGACTTAATGACCTTAGGAGTTTAAATTAAATAAGAAATTTCTTTTAAGAGTTGATTTGTATACATGTGTGCATATTTAATTTTTAAAGTGAGAGGACCAATTCAGTCGTTTTTTGTTTCCTCTTTTAGTATTTCTAGTAACAGCACTGCGGTGGGTGGGGTAAGACTAATGAGCAGTTCCTAGTCCAGAAAGTTCCTGACTTACTGGTCTCTTCACGGAAATCCTTACTCTTGTATATGCTCAGAGTTTACTTGGGAAAGAGCTGTTCAAGCATTCAGTGATGTAAGAAGAATACTAATCAGTGCACTCAACTTTAATCCTTCCCTTCTGCCTGAAGGTCTTGTGTTGAAGTTGCAGTAAATATGGGGAAATATCTGTTATTCTGCCACTAGTGATTGCCTAGAGTAATTTCAGCTACTGGTAAAGGATCCCCTTTGTTTTACTAATTTCAGTATTTGTACTGCAGAACTCATGTGTCTTGCAGGCCTTCAGTCATGTCTGTAGCTGTCATTGCACACCTGGGATGTTCTGATGTACCATTGTTCTGACATCAGCAGTGGGAAATGAAAGCATGAGGAAATGGCATAACTTGCCCAAAGTCACCAGGGAAGTCTGTAGGCACAGTTTCACTGATATTTTAAGAGTGTGATTGCAAATGGCTACCAGAAGGGATTTTCTCAGTGGTTTGCTTCTTGCTTCCTTTGTTTTAATGACTGTGTACCTGTACAGTCACTCCAACTGTGTGTGGGAGCTGGTGGGAAAAGGAGGGTCTGCGCCCTCCTTTCTGGCAGTATCATACACTTAAATTGTTTTATCTTTATCATGGAACCACATCTGTGGCAAAGCACAGGATTGAATGTGATGTCCTTAGGTTCCTGTGGTTGGTACTCCAGTTGTGAACCACGTGCTGTCTCCTAGTACAATCCCTGTTTTCTTTCTGGACTTTTGTTAGTGCTCATCTTGTCCCAGGCTAAAATCTGGATGGGTGTGCTGGGAGTTGTTGCTCTCAGTTGCCCTTTGTCCTGTGCTCCCAGCTGATCCTTGTTCAAGACAGGGATCACTGAATGGCTCAGGATATGGCTGTGGTGGTGCTTTAATCTTTCAGGGCAGCGTATGAAGGTAAAGGAGAGTTGCAGTTGGTTGGCTTAATTATGCTGGGCTGAAAACTGGAGCTGCTCTTGCAGTGCCACGTGAGCTGTATGGCCATCTGTCATTGGGGCACCAACTTATATTCTAAGGGGCAGCTGGCAGGGTTGAAGCTTGCTTTGCCTGGCAGACTTTTTTTTTTCTTTATTTGCCAGTGTGTGTCAGTCAAAGCCCTTATTTGTGGGTAAGGCACTAAGGCTTGTTTTAACTGTTTGTGCAATTAACTTAAAAAAAATCCCAAGAGAAACAGTGGGCACTTCTGTGAGAATAAATAATGTTCTTATAACTTGAATTCTGTGCCTTTATAGACGTTTTTTTGTGCTTTTGAGATACAACATTGTGACAGTTGTGAAGCCATAGGTGTGCCTGCGGGTGCACTGAACCGTACATACGGCACAAGAAAATTACACATTGGTACTAAAATGCAGTGTGACATTGTGAAAGCACAAATACCAAAGGAAGTGCATTGAGAGATGACCTCTAGCTCATGTGGAAGATTTAAACTCGAAGATTTTGCTCTGGTTCTTCAGGAACTTCAGCATAGGCTTCTGAGTAGGGATGTGGGAACTCCTAATGATATTGATCATATTGGCACATTGCTGTGAACAGAAAGAGAAAAAAACATTGCTAACATTTTATCTGAGGAAGAGTGTGTGAGATATAAAAGGTAATTGTTGGGAAAATAAGTAGTTGGAGAAAACACTGCAGTTGGCAGTCAAACAGTATATGGCTTTTAATTTGAAAAGCTTTGAATATTTTTATCAGAAAGGGAAGTTCTGCTACCTCTCGTTTTTGCTTAGTGGTTGGCTCTTTTGTTTTTTCAAGACTAGGCATGAGTTAATAGTTTAGTGGTTCTGGAAACTCTTAGCAAGTCTGGCATTTACATTGGCTCTTGCATAAGTCTAACTGCTATAACTTGGTCATGCCTACAGCCCGTTGATATGCTGGGGGGAGAGGCTAGGAAGCAACACAATTTAAATAATGGATTCCTAGTACTGAGTGGTAATCTGGACTGCTACAGATGATGTTCTGCTCTAACTTGAACCTGCTAGTGGCTGCCCTGAAAGGACCTTTATAAAGATGGTACCTGGCATATGGGTGCTTTATCCACTTCTGTCCACTTTTCCATCCATTGGACCAGAGATTTTTAAAGGAAATATGTGCAACATGCATTGCTCTGTCATGAATCCATAATTTGGTCTCAGAATCTGTCACAGTATTGATTGTGCCTTTCACAATCATGTCTAGCAGTAAATGGTAGGGCTTCTAGCCTGTTAAGGTTGAAGTCTTATGAATGTGCAATAGACCATGTCTGAGACATACCCTCATTGCTACATGTAGCTCAGAGAACAGTCTGGAATTTAAATTTTCCTTATCTGTCCTACTAAATTATGTTGTTTGCTAGAGGAAAGCAATTTTTTTTTCTTGTAGATGTGGTGGAAATATTTGGCTTTAATAATTGCTTCAAATTTGCAGGAAATGATATTTAGTTCTCTGTACTTTTCAAAGTTGATTTAAAAAATAAAGTTGTAATGACTTGGAATAAAATGTTACAGCTGTCTAGAAAGGGCGCTGACAAAATATTGTACTCATTTGTACTGGCAAAATGAAGTTCAGTGGCACTTTCACGATTACTTCCAGTGTAATTATTTCTGATAAAGAACTTGACTGATACTGTCTGTATTTTGAGATGTTCAAGTCCATGACTTAGTTGCCTTGCTTTTGATCTTTACTTGGGTACCATGCTCCCCAGTAGGTATACATCAGAGACAACTTTATGTAGGGACCTCCTGTCTGAGCCTGTCCCATTGCAGGGGGGACTCCTGCTATTAGTATTTTTTTACTGTTTTTAGCTTGTGTTTTAATGCATACGTGCCTCCAGTCTCTAGTGTCATTTGTGATCGAGTGGGGAGGAATGTGGTGGTGGGACTTTGTCCCTCCTTTATATCTCAAGTCTGTTCTATGTTGGGAAACTAGAAGTCTTCTGTGTTTACAGTGAGCCAAGTTGACAGTAAGGTTTGGCTTTATAAAAAATGAAAATTAATTTTGAACTACTCTGTACTGAAGATAATTGCACCTCTGTATTTGTCCACTAAGGGCACAAAACAGATCTTTTTGCCACTTGTGTCATTGACAGTTTTATTGCTGTGTTCTATAAGTTTTCACTTTGTGAGATTTTCTTCCCAACACTGTCATAGCTGAAGGTTTTCAGGACTTCAGCCATAATTGATTACTTTTCATTAAGGGAAAACTTCTCTCCTTTTCCATTTGTTTCCTAAAGAACATATAATATTTTAATAAGGGTTTTCTTTTGTCTTAAAATCTAAGCTTAAATAGCCAAACTGGATTTTGATTTTGAGATGCACATGACTTCTTTTATTTTTCTTCTTAAGTTTGAATGCTCTGGTTCTCAAGTGTGAAATGTTATTAACAAATTTTTCGAAACCTGTTATTTCATAGCTCTTCACTTTGTTCCCAGGAACGATGACATTTTCTGACTAATAGATGGCACTGTGTATAGCATAGATGGTTCTTGCCCTTGGAATACAGGAGGCTCTGTTGCTGTGAAAGATGGTTTTAGTCTTTCCACCTAAGTGCTGCTCTTAAAGTCTTGTTAGCATAATACTGATTTTGTGTCCTTAATTACGTGCATTCAGCAGTTTACTGCCTGGTAACAAATCTAGTCTGAGCTCTGAATGTGGCTTTTACTCTCTCAGTCCAGGTTGTTATAAATGTTTAATTTTTTTTCATTCTGATAACTGCATTTGACTAGTGCACTTGATCAGAAAGTATCTAATTTGTTATTTCTGTACACTGTATTTCTACCAGGGCTCAATGTGGTCCTGCACCATTTACTTCTCTATATGTTTAATTAAAAGGAGCAGGTATATGTTGCTTATAGGAGCCACCAGTCTCTTGCCTGGAGGCATGGAGTTGCTTGTGGACTTTTCCTTCTGGAGAGTGCCTATGTTTTTTGAGGAAAATGGATTGCTAGATTGCCCATGTCAATTAAGAAGTTCTCGGAAGCAGCACTTGTTCCTACCAAAATACTGGTTTGTGAAGTTGTGAACAAAACCTCAGCAATCAACTAAACCTCAGAAAGTGAACCCAACCCATCATATTTACAGCATCTGGGTGTAGGATGGATGTTGGTATATGTGGAGGAAAATAAGTAAAGGTTGCTGTAGGTAACTTCTTGATTAAATTCAGAATGGTGAGACATAATGCACTATTTTAAAGAATTATTCTTAAAATATGTATTTTATGTAAAACAACCATAAAATTACACAAGAACAAATTATTTCAATAAATACAGTAGCATTTTTTGCATAAGTTTATTCGTTCAACCTATAGAATAGGAACAGTTTGTTTTTTAAATTAGCCATAGTTTGAGAATAAACATGTCAAAAATTCAATCTGACAGTTGCTCAGAATACATCTTAAGACAATTTTTTAGCTATGTTGAGCATGAATGTAACAAAGATGACTCATACTCTATGGGCTCAACCAAAATACAAGGGGAACATGGCAAAGCTCAATGCACTTATAAACTATCTTTGATACATATTATAATGTGGAGAATATCCCAGTTTTGCCTCTAGAACAGAGATCTAAGAATGCTGTACTTGATGCAGTATAATTAATAGTTGACAAGTATTGTATGTTTTAGTTCAGTGAGGGGAAAATACCCATTTATTTAGTAGGCTGGATTTAGCTTTGTTCATGACCCTTGTGGCATACTTGATGTTGAGTGCACAAAATATATTTCAGTTGCTAGAAATGTTTTGAATGCTTGTGATTTAAGAACAGCTCATGAAGGATTCTTTTCTTTTGAGTCTCTAGTGATACTGAATCTGCTTGTGTCTGTGCTGGCACTTCAGATCTGACAGACTACATAAATGTAGTTGTGTAATGGGGGGCTTGTTGTGCTTGCAAATGGACAGTGTCTTGCACATTCTGCATGTGTAGGGTTTGAAACTCACTGTGATTTGTTGTTCTGAGTTTGTCTGTGGTTTTGCTGTCCCATGGTAGGTGTTGGTCTGTGGAGAATGTGGATGTGGAGTGGCTGTGTAAAGACAGGATCATCAGTCTGTAGATGCTTTGCTTGCGAGGTTTTCCTCTAGGAACACTTAGACACTTCAGAGGCTCACTTCAAGGTAAAGATGCTAGATAGTCAATAAAAAACCTCTTGTGTTTAGAAGTGATGTTTAGTACTACATTGGTGCTGAATTGTTGGCATTGACCCGTGTTCCCTGAAGCACTGCAGTTCTCCAGGATTAAATTATACAGGAAATGTGAAAAGACAGGAGCAGAATGAAGTGGTTCTGACTCTTATTCTTCTAAGTATTTAAGGTTGGTTCTTATTTTGTTTTTAATTAGCTGGTATATGTATGCACACATGTGTAGCTCTTGCTGTGTGACAAGAGTCTTGAACTTTCCTCCACCAAAGACAGGACCTCCTGTAAGTCCTTTGAGAATCTGAGATATAAAGTAGAATATCTTTTTCTGGAACTGTTTTTCTACATGTGGCAAAGGAGAGGCATCTGTTAAGGGAAAGTCATCTCTATGGTGATGCCTCAGCTTTGTTTACTTGTTGATTTCTGGTTATAACTGGACATTCCAACTACCATAATATTTTCCCACAATATCAGTGCAGTGCATCCATCTGCAATGAGTGTCTGTTGTCTATTATATGGAAGTAAAAATTCATTTCATCATAGTTCAGTCACTGACCTGTTTCTCATCTTGTGCCAGTATCAGAAATGCACACAGCACTGGCATGAAATAATTCACTGACTGTTAAGTACTACACTTCAAAGATAGCAGCCTGATTTGATGTCAGGCCTCATAGTTTTTCAACCATGGTTTGACTGATGCACCAAAATTTCTTTGTGTTCCTTACTTGTTAGTCATCAGTGGTGGCATATGCTCTGACATCTAAAGAAAAAAATACTGTCAAGCAGCTCCTGTACAGTGACAGGGTTCTTCAAGGTGTATTTCTCTGTTGCCTGCCTTCTAGCTGTGCTGACTGCAAGCTTTTGGATTCACAGGGTTTGGATAATGACCACTTCTCCAGCCCTTACCTGGGAGTATAGAAGCCATGGGCTGTGTGTTTTCTTCCGAGTTTAACTGCTGCCCAAAGACCTTCTGGGAGTGCTGTTTCAGAGGCACAGGAGTGGCATTGAGGTGGTTTTGGTAGCTTTGGGTTGGAGGGAGGAGGTGGCTGCTCTATGAAAATTTCAGTTGCACAGTAACGAGTGTGGTTGTGTAGTTGTCCAGTTCAGTAAAGAAAAATGTGGGATAGTGTGGTTAATGAAATTAAGGACTTTTGGTACTGAAGTGGTCTCCTCCTAAGTGCTAACACAAGGTAAAGTATTTCAGATCAAGCATTGGTAACTGGTTCATTAGATTCTCCTTTATTTTCACCAGTAATTTTCAGTAGTATTTAAATTCAAATGAGTTCATAGAAAATACTTTTTCTACCCTTGCTTTACAGTAGTGATGTCTGAAAGAAGCAGCAGGTGAAAGAATATAAGCAGCCATGTCTTATAAATCCTCCCCACCTACATTTGAAAGATGTTAATCCTGTAACTTATGAATCGGGTGGAGCATGCCAAGATGGCAGCAGCCAGTTCAGGTTTGGCTCCAGCAGTTTCAAGCAGGTTTGTGAGTGTAGAGTTCTTAAACAATGTGGCATCATTTCATCCCACATTATCATTTAGGAGAAGGAATGGCTGCAAGCAAACAGGCAGGGAAAGAGATGTGAGTATTGTTCATGTAACCCCAAAGCACTGCACAGTCAACACACCAGTCTAAGCCTGTGTGAAAAGAAACTCACTGTGCCTCTGTGTTGTCTTACTTTCTCCTGTTCTAGCTTTGCTTGCAGCTGTGTCCATGAGCTCTTCAGGGTAAGTTTGGGTTTTTTTCCCCTCTGCTCTAAGTGTTTGAAGTGACTGACTTGGCTGCGTCTCCAGGTGCTCCTGTGCATTAATAACAGTGGAACAATTGAGTAGCTTGCAGGTGTGTCAGATTGGTAGATTCAGAACAGGTGAAACTGTGACAGGATGACTTGATGAAGGAAGCTGAAACTGAGGTGATGATTACAAAGACTGACAGAAAATAGGGCCTGGAAAATAAATTCAATTTGCTGATGTTATATAACCATCTTCGTACAGCCTGTAGATTCATTAGTTTGGGAGCATACTTTGTAAGGGAGAGTGATTGTGTGTGGCTTTGCTTTTAGCAAATTGACAGTAATTTAGAGTGAAGGTGTAGGAGGTAGAATATATTAATACTCTGACTTTCTAGCTGGTGTGATCTTGTCTAGCAGGTGAGCTTTTCAGCATGTTCAGCCAGCATGTGTTCCAGCATACTTCAATTTACAGCTGCAAAGGTCCTTGAAACCATTGCATGGCACAGTAGCACGTCTTGATTTTTCTTTTTAATTTTATTTTTGTAACTGCTGAGAGCTTAATAATATGGAGAAAGAATGGTTGATCTCTTTCTGTACCAGCAACATTCACAGGATTGTCAAAGACAGTGTACAGTAATAGTGTAAGTATTACCTCATTGCAGGTGAAAGACCTGGGGGTGGGGGTAGATACTATTTTGAAGATCACCCTTAAGTAGGTGGTACTTGTATGTCATTCCTCCTGATGTGAGCAGAAATGACTGGAAGAGCATGAGATGGGGAGAGGAGGAGCAGGAAGGGAGCGTAGCTCGCTGTGGGTAGCCCAGAGTTGTTTCTGAGCCTCAGGAGGGCTCAGCAGGCACAGCCCAGGGGTTCCTGCCTGGCAGGACCATGGCCTCTGCTCAGCTCACTGTGGCTGGGAGGCTTCACTTCTGAACAGAGGTAGGGGTTACCCCTGCTCTGCTACCACCCTAGCAGCGCAGATTTTGAAATCTTAATTCTCTTAAACAAAGGTCTGGTGGATGTCTTGGAGTGTGTCTTCCTTTCTTTCTCAGCTCTAACAGTAAGGAATTAATCTTCTCCTGTAGCTCTGTAATCAAAGCTTTTATTTCAGTTATAACCACGTTTGAGCATTGTAAACAAGATCACACAGTCAGGCAGTGGTTTGTTTACTTCATGCTGGTCTTCCAGGTAAACACTAATACCTCATTACCTTTTGATCTTTAATGTGGAAAGGTGAGGAGGGAAGCAGCTTGAGTCCTCCTCTTTAAAATTTCTGCGCTTTGGCTTTGAGACTGACCTCTTAGAATTTTTTTTCTGTAGATATAATTAAAGAAATTGAAAAGGAAGGATGTTTCTATCAGTTACTCACTAGCAATCAATTTCGTAGAAAGTTGCTGCTTCTCTAAAACAGCTTTTTGTTACTAATACCTTATCAGTTGCTCTTCCTCTACAGAAACACTGTTTATTTAAAAACAAATGGATAAAGACTTGGTGATGTTCCACTTGCCTGGTCAAGTGTATAGAAGGGCCCTGGGATGTTTTACAGCCTAACTCTGAGTTAAAATACAGCACTGGTGTTTTTCTGCTCTCAAACCTTTGGACCAGGATGATGATGAAATGAAAGTGAGTCTGACAGTTGGGAAGGAATGGTGTAATGTATGTATTATGGAAATCTAAGAGAAGAACACAGTTTCTATTGCTTTAACAAGTTATATTTTAGTAGTTCTAATCAAATCTTTAAATTGCTGCGCTGAGGATGCTTTGATTTATCTTAAAATAGTATTTCTTCATAATAGATTTTTGCTGAAAAAATATATTCTGATACAGATTATTTGACAACTTAACATAGTAACACTGGTGTGGAAAATATCCACATTCATGTAGCAGTGTAGTTTTACATGTAATGGTTGAAAATACTATGGTCTGTCTTCCTGTCCTAATGTCACCATGTCTGGGATTTTTAGAAGTGTGGAGTACTCAGCAGAATGAAAATGGGCTGAGGTTTTTGAGATGCTGAAGTACTACAAACTTATGTTTTATAGCAAAACAGTTGGATTGGAGCTTCAGTGAAGGCCAATGGTAAGGCCTTGTAATAGAAATACTTCAGGTGTTGGTATGTTAAGCAGTAATGGAAGAGCGTTTACCTGATGAGAATGCTGGAGCCAAGCAGTGATTGAATTGTTCTCCATGGTGCCTTCTGCCTTTGCCACATTAACAAAACCATGGCCATCTTGGAAAGGGCTCAAATAGTTTGGAGACTCCACAAACTCCAGGCCACCTGTGCTGCTGCTTAGTCACCCTCACAGTCAAAAAAAAAAGTCTCCTTATGGAAATCTTTTTCTGATGTCCTTCCAGTGCTTTAATGCTTTTTCACCTTATTTGTGTACAGCTGTAAACTCAGTGAACTTCTTCAGTGCTTTGGGTCAAGGAAGTCTTTGTTTTTAGTTTCAATGTTTGAGCAGTTTGTCCTGCAGAAGAGATAATTATCTATAAGATTATTTGTCATACAGAACTTATCTGAATGTTTGTTGGCCATCTGTCTTGTTTGTAATACAATGTTCCTTAACTTTAATACTCTTTATACCTGCAACTTTTTAAGGATATAGTCAGATGACCTAAAATCCACAATAAATTAGTACTGTGAAATGGCAGCCCGTCTTCATCCAAGGTATTGTGACTCATGTAGTCTGTTGATGCACTAAGTAAAATTAGTTTGGCTAAACAAGGGATGTTTTCTGTTCTGGTGGATCATTGTGTTCAGAACTGCACACCTCTAGCTCTTCTCTCACAGTGTGTTTTTGTGTATATATCAAATTTGTCTCCAGAAGAATGCCTTGACAGCTCTGCATACACACAGAGCTACATTTCTATTTTGTACATGTTTAACTTTTCATCAACACTAAAAATTATTGAAAAGGACAAGATCAAACTGTGTAGGCTTGTTGGGGATGTGGTGGTGACAGGGTAGTCAGTGCTAGTCAAGGCATGAAGGGGAAACCTCACCATAGGGCAGCTGTCGTTCCACATCTTGACGTCTTTGAATACTTTCTAATCAGTCTTTCAACTTTTTAAAATCTTACTTTGGAAGAAAAATAAAAATTGGGAAATGTAGGTAAAATAACCAGAAAATAAGTTTATTGATTCCCCTTTTTTCTGCATGTGTTCTGTCCACTGACTCTCCAAAGTGCCCTGGTCTGTAAATACACTGCTTGGTGTAGATATCTGAGAGAAAACATTTGAGGTCAATGGATAATGACAGAACTGTGCAGACATGAAAAGAGAAAATTGACCATCTTAATGTGCGACTTCGAGATTATCTTTGATTTTTTGGCATAGTGAGAAAGAGCATTCCTCTTAAAACCTCTTTACCTTGTGGCCTTTTAGCATAGGGTTTATTTTTTGATGGCTGTTTCAGTGTCTTTCAATGGCTCACAACACAGGATTACTGTTTGTAGTGAAGGGCTGTGAGAGTCTGGATGGAAGGGACTGTTACTGGGCTCTTCTTCAACCATACTGTTTCCCTATTGCTTTTTGCTGCATGTGTTCAAACACCTTTTACTGTTAAAGCACATGATTTAAAAACACCTTTTTTAATAGAAATTTACCATACTTACCATACATAAAGGCATAACAAATTCGTAGGAAGTGTGGTGGCTCAGACCTTCAAAATGGAGACAGAATAAACGGCAAAACCCCCCTTCTGTCTGGTCTTAAAATGACTGAATATCCAGAATCTGGGAAAGTAAAAATGGGAGTTCAGGTGTGGGAGAAGGAGGACCTGTTTAAGAAATTAAAAGTTCAGGATTCTGCTGTAGGTGTACAAAAAGACCAGGCATAAAAAGACTGTGGAAGAAGACAGCCCTATTGAAAACTGTCAGGATTTCTGGACAATTTTGACAAAACCAAAAAAAATAGTAGTTTCTTTCCATTTTGTGACCTATGCTTGCTCTCAGGTGATCAAGCTTACTCTGACTGCTTGAACTTTATTTCGTCTTAATGTTGTTAAGAATAAATTTGAAATGGAAATAATAAGCATCTACTTTTGGCAAGGAGGAATCTATAAGGCCTTTTTTTTACATGGGCATTTCCATATTGTGTATTAGTGTAACAGAGCTTTAGTCAAATTGAAAATAAAAACAATTGAGAAAAGAAAAGCAGAAAAGCAGTTGAGAGATACTAAGAAAAGAAGCTAGGTTTATTTTTAAATTAAATTGTCAGTAATTGAAAATAGTTCATCAGATACAGGGCATCATCTGTGGTTTTAAACTTGAGAGTGTTCACTGCAAAAAGTCTAATTCTGGAAACTCTTAAATTATGCAGCCATTACATTTAACTTCAGAATTTATCGGAAAAAATTTTTCTGCAATTAGTGTAATTAATTACCAAAAGACGTAATTAACAGCCAAATACAAATTTTTGCCCTCCACCACCACCCACACACCTTGACAGTTGTGGGTGTTTTAGTCACTGAAATTTTACCAAAAGCAGAAATCAAAATCAGTTGTTATTCATTAAAAACATGTTTCTGAAGTTTGAATGTACATATATACAGCTGTTAGATATAGATATATATAACAGCTCCTCATGATGTAAAATTACAGTGTTAATAGAAAATACTGATGGAAATTTAATAGCTACTTAAAAAAAGCTTTGAGAAGTTCATTGATGCAGCATTTCATGCATGATACTGCTTTTAATGGCACAGATACATCTTTAGTCAGCCTCTGACAGCCTGTTTTCCTTGCAGTTGAAAACAGGAAAGTAAAACCAGCTGAGTGTCGAGGGGTGGTTGCTTATGCAGTGCTGTGGAATGGGCTGGATAACTTAATGTGTGCAGAATTCACCCAGTGAAAAAAGAAGTGTATGTCTGTAAAAATAAACCTGGTTTTAAGAAAGTTCTATTTAAAGGCAGAGAAAACAAACAAACAAAAAAAAAGGTAAAAACTTGTATCAGAATGATGCCACTTGGTTTTCTAATAAAATCAGGATGTAATTTTATCATTTTTTCCTCTCCAGATATCCAAGAGCAGTAACTTCTGGATTGGGGTGTTTAAGACATCCTTAGTCTACAGGGCAAGGAAGAACAGAGTGTCCTCCCTGTGCTGCAATTTCCTTGAACATATAATACAAAACCTTCTTTCCAGCTTTCCTCATGTTTGTTTTGCAACACATGTTGGCAGTGGAAAACAGATGATCCTGTTCTCCCAACTTGTATTTAAATCATGTATTAATACATTAAAACTTGGTAGAAAAGCTATTTAGCCTTTATCTCCCAGAATAGGTTTGAAAAATTATAGCTGTTCTCTGTGTAGGATTTACTTTTTCTCAAAGCAGCTTGGGTTTAGGCAGGCCCGTAGTCCTACAGTCTTTGGTGTTGTCAGCAGTTTTTTGTTTTTACTGTAGCTCTTAACAAATTTACTTTTGAATCAGATGTTGACTACTGCAGTGGTGTTTTATAGTTTGATGACAGATTTCTTAACCCATCTTAATAACATATATGCTGGCAAATAAGTATTTCCCTCCTGCAGCCCGACCATACTTGGCGCTTGCTATGGTTCCACACGTTGTTTTCTCAGTTATTTCCCTGAAGCTAAACAGAACCATGCCTTCCTGCTCTTGACAGGCACCTCAAAGCTGGTAATTTAAGGAACAGAATAATAGGAGCAGTCATTGAGAAGTTTTCAGAGTAAGGATTAGATAAGTGACTGAATGTAAACCTTGCCACAGTTAGGCTTGTAAAATTCAGCCTTACTATGACATATGTTAGATACAACATATTTTTGACTAATTCAAGGATAAGAAATGCGTGCTTTCCTTTTTTTGTGTATGCATGTTTGTGGCATAATACACACACACATATATATTATTTTCATTAAATAGCCTTTCTTGAAAGGTTAAGAATAACTATGTCTTATGACAAGGGGTCTCTTTGATGAATTAAAGAGCAATAATTTATCAGGAACTAATGATTTTTAATTTTTTTTCCTCTCCAGTGTAATGTATTTATGTTTTCAGGATACTGTTGTTAGTTATGGTGTTCTTATAGTGCTATTTCACAGTTTCTTTGGGGGTGTATATGCTGGAGTTTCTTTTGGGTTTTGTTTGCTTTTTTTCATTTCAGCTGCAACATTTGAAATTCTCTAAGTGTTGATTGTAGTACTAGGGCAGCAGGAGAATGCAGTGTGCTTCTTTAATATCAGTGTAATAGTACATGTCAGTGTAATAGTAAGGGGAAATAGCCAAAAAAGGTAGCAGAATTAATAGTTCTTTCCTCTTGCAGTTAGTTAGCACAGTTGTCTTTTTCTAGAGAGATGCTCTTGAACATCCAAAATTGTAAGGAGTTAGCACAAGGTGTGTTTTCCTCCCAGCTATCTGTCAATGTCCATATTTTTTCCTCTGGACTGTTTGCTGCTTCTCTGCTTCTTCATGGCTTGGAAACTTTGCTTGGTACAGTAGGGAAGAAAGACAGCCCAACCCAGTAAGCTGTAAAGTATTATTAATACAGTTTTTCTCCTCTTACTTCTTTCTTAGAGGAAATTATACTGACCATACCCCTTGCAACCCAGCACACAAGAAGAGCTGTCTGGCCTTTCATCTTGGTTGGTTTTTTCTTTAGCCTTTTTGCCACTGCAAGACAGATCCATGACTGCCTTTCCTTGTCATGTGAGGCATTTCAGAAGCTCTTTAAGTTCTGAAGCCCTAAAGCAGGAATTTCCTAAGGTTCATCAAAACTGCTCTTTGATGTAATGAGGTTTCAGCTGGGCCAGTGTATTGATAGATATCAGTTGCTTCTCATGGAGAGTCCACAGAAGGCAGATGGCTTTGCATGGCAAGTATCTCCAAATCTGCTACTACATTTGGTAGCCAGAGATATGTTTTAGGTTTTTTCTGCCTGTTACAACAGCGTTCTGCAGATGTGGCTCATGACAGTGAAATCTGTGGGAGGGTTTCATTTCCTGAAAACTGGGTGAAATGATTGTGTCCTGAGATGGTGTTTTACAGGGGTTGTGCTTGAATAGCTGCAGTAGTGTTAATTCATAATGAGACTTGTGAATTGTTTTATTGCTCTTTCAAGAGGAGCCATGTTTCTCTTGGTTTCCCATGGATCACAGAAAATTTCTGTAAATGGATCAATTATGGAGCGTAGAAAACTTGGAAGTGTAAATTGAGGATGCGTTAAGTGAAATCTCTACATTCTCATTGAATTTACTCATTCCTAGACTGTGGGTTTGCCCCAAATTTTTTCAAAGGTATCAGAAACTCAACTAGAGAAGAAATGAGTAGTGTCCTGCTCCTTCTTCAGTTCAGCAGTGCTAAAGGAGGTGAGGCTGAAAATAATTGCTGCCAGAAGTTAATACAAAGAGGAAATCACAAACTTCTAATTATTTTTCTGTAGTTATTGGTGTCAAGAGTATCCAGACTTAGTCTAATTAAAGAAGGTAAGGCTTCTGCTTCATAGTTCAGGTACTCTCTGCTTATTAGAAATAATCTGTCCTCACAAATAAGTATCTCTTATTAATTTCACATATGCTTGTTACAACATTTTCCTCCTGAGTTTTGGAGGCTGGTTTTCATCCTGGTAATGTCCAGCGATTTGACTGGCATGATTGTTCATGGAAGTGAGTTCTCTGGGTTTAGTAATTTATTTTTTTTTTTCTGATGGTTTGTTCATTTGGTTTGTGTGATTTGGTGGGGGTTGTGTTTGCTTTTTTTTTTTAAAGTACCAATGACTGACTCCACAATTCCTCTCTGTACATGTTCTGGTGACTTTGGTGTTGCTGTTGGAGAATCTGTAATTCCTTCCTGTCTGAGAGACACTTTGCTTCCTGGTAAAATGGGAATTTGGAATTTTTTGTAGGCCCCAAGGGTGTGGTCACAGGGTTCCATTCTCACCTCTTTGTTCAGGCACCTTGAAGTACTGCCTGAAGTTGAAGCATGAGGATTGATCAGAAACATCTTTTTGGTCAGAATGAAGTAGCAATACTTGAACCTATTTCAGTGTGTTTTTTATTGTTCTCAGTGGCTGTGCTTTTCTAATGAGATGAAAGTTGCTGTATTTCAGCCAGAGAGGGAGATGACCTTTGAGACTGGTAATCTGACTGCCCTAACAAATGAAGTGATACAGCCAGGTAGAAATTTTAATTGGTCCTACTTGGAATCTTGAGTATAATCATCACAATAGACAAAAAAAAAATCAGCTTGTAGTAATAGTCTATTTTATTTAGTATCATTCAGAAATGTAACAGTGAATGGCTCTTAGCACTGTATTTCTGAACCTTAAAATCTCCTTGGTCAGCTTTTTCACTGTTGCATCAAGGAACCATGCAGCAAGGCCACAGCGTTGAAAGTGTTGCTTTCTTAATGAGGAATGCACCCAGAAAGGGTTCCTTGTCCCTTCTCAATGAAAGCTTGTCAGAGCAGAAGTCAAGCTGCCTATTAAGCAGGGAGGGAAGTTCCCTTAATACTAGCACAGCAGCCACCTGGAGAGTTGTTTATTACTTTGCTAAATGTTATACATGGTGCTGTAATACAGTTATCATCAGTCTGGGAAAACAATGTAATTAAAAAAAAATACCAGAAAATAAACTGTCTTCTAATTCTAGTTTATCAGTTCTACATGGTAGTGCTGATCATTAGAGCTGCTTGTTCGAAGAAAAAGGTCTTTTTCTTCCCTCTCTAAAATGAGTTATTTAACAAGTAGCTCAAGTATGCAGGTACTTGCACAATTATTCTATGTGTCTTAATAAAAATGTGCATATTAATGATTTTTTTTTTTTTTTTTTTTTTTAATGATTCCTGCTTGAGGTTTGGGGTTGTAATTAGAGATTCTCATGATTTTCATTTGCTTTCTGTGAAATAGNTTGGGGGCATGGTTGTGGAAAGAAACCAGAACGTTTCATCAAATCCTCGTTATCACTTTTTGATTCTGCCTTTTGGAAAGGGTTATATTCTTCCTGGTAGCTGGAGGGTTTTTTTGCTAGGTGGTTTTGGACTGTGAGCTCCCTAGGGAATGAAGTGTAAAGATGTGAATAGCTATTTGTAACTGTTGATAATTTTTTAAAAAATACAGATGAGGACAAGTTTTGGGCTTGTAGCCAGTGTATCTTTCCCATTTGTCCCCTTTTCTATTAGCCTGTTTTGTGTCAGCTCTAAGAACTGAAGTTTTTGCCTTGCTGTGTAAACCATGCTTTCCTGTGCAGCATTTTGGGGGTGCCAGCTGACCTAGCAGACCTTTGGGGGAGTGGTGTCTGTCTGGTTTGAGTGACCTGTGTGAAGATTGTCATAGCAGGCTTCACAATGTGCTGAGGAGGAGAAAAGATCAGATTTTTGGGATCTCATGGAAATTAACTTTTATCTAAGAATAACACAGAGAAATTATGTCAGCTTTAAGAAACTCTCTATGTAGCTGGAAGTAGTTGCTTTTCTTCTTTTAGAAAATACTTCTAAATATGTTGTAAAATTAACATGAGCTTCTGGATAAATACAGATAGAGTTTGAGCGTCTGATCTATTCTTACTCTTTTTAGGCCATCATGACTGCACGACCTATTTGCAGAGAGAGTAATAAGATGTCTTATTTAGGTATTGATGTTTAAAAGCGTAAAATGTAAATGCAGAAAAAAGTACTGTTTGATTCTTTGGGTGGAAGGTGGTGTGTGTGTTTCTTAAATTTTGCTGTATACAAGTACTGTGACTTACAGTTTAAGCATAATTTTTTACCCCTCTTTGAATTTAAGAAATAAATCTCATACAGGAAAACTTCAAAGTATTCCACACAATATTTGTTTATTTGATAGACTGTTACAAGCTACAGTGTGCTTTGCATATTGTTGTATATCTCTGGTTTATTGCCAGTAAGAAATTGTATGTATATTTAAAATATTCTAGTAGTCAGTAATGGTTATTGTGTCTGGTTGTTGCTTCCCAGAAGGCAGAATCTCTTTTTTCCATATGGCGTTCAGGAAGTCTGATCTTTCTGTAGTCTTTAAGAAGGCATACATTTTTAATGTTAGGTCTGTCCCCTTTCCAATCTGAAAACCTGCTACTCTGAGTAGCAGTTCTGACTCAGAATCTTTTTCTTGCAGGGTCTCTTCCAGTTCCAAACTGCTTTGTCTCCAGTCAGAAGTTAATCTTTCTCGTTGACCAGTGCCATCAGAACTTGACACAAAATTCTACCTTTTAGATTTTACCTTTCTGTGAGCTGAGCTGCTCTAGATAATGCTTGGAAAATACTGCAGGGTTTCTTTCTATAATAATTAAAAAATATATCACAGTATTTATTAAAGTGTCTGATAATAGTAGCAAATGAGTTTGCAGCTACTTATTTTAATACCATGTTTTTGGCATTCAGCATTTTATAAAATGGAGTAGCTGTATACATGCCTTCTGTTTCTTATGCACCTTTTTTTTTCTTTTTTTCAAGTCCATTGTGATGAAGTGGAATTTGACTGTAAAGGACCACCACAATGCTCCTGCCTTTTAGGACATGTTGGATCTGAGCTCTGTGAACTTTGCATGTCATCTTTCTCAGTTTTATAGGGGTTTTGTTAGCTTTGGGTGGGAGTTTCTGGGGATGCACTTGCTTTTTTTGGTTGTGGTATTCCTAGTTAGTGGTTTTTTTCTCTTCAGAGAGGTCCTCAGATAGCTCTCAAAAGAAAATGGTCTCCATTTCAAAAGCAACCTTAAGCCATCCATAATTTAAACTAATCCTTAAATGCTGCCTGGAATCAATGTATAAGCCTCTCCTAGTGTGAGAAACCTTTGCTTTGAGATACAGAGTAGTATGTGCAAATTCTATATTCAGTATCTTTCATGTTTTGGTGCTGTATCTGCTTTCAGGTGTCAGCCACTTGTTAGGAATGTTTTCAAGGACACAGGATGAGTGTCAGTCACACTGCTGATACATGCATTTATTTAACAGCTCACTCCCAGAGACTTGCTCCTTAAAGAAAAATGGTGAGTGGGTGTTTGCTTGTTTTTTTGGGGCAGCAGTTTGTTGCAGAGATGTTGCTGTAAATGCAAATACAGAGCTGCCTTGAATTTCTGTTCTGTAAGTTATTTGCCTTCATTGTTAGCTCTGTTGGGGGTTCCTTCCTCTCCTTTAAATTTGTGTCATCCTCTCTTCTCTGTTGAACTTTTGAGCTAATCCAGAATCAAGTAGTTGGGGCTGTCATCTCACAGGCTGGCAGGATGCTTGATATGGGTTTTGCCAGATTTATGGCAACGTGAGCTCAGTCCAGAGCAAATGAGTTGTATCAGTTAACATTTTAGTTGCTTAGTTTGTGTTTTCTTCTAGTTATGAAGATGGACAGTGTTTGATTTTTTAAAAAAAATAATTTATTATTTTGTTCTGAAGTTGTACTAGTTCTACTTACAACACTGTTTAATGAACTCTTCCTGTTAAAATTTGTTTGATAGGCAAGATGAATCATGGCTTCATTCAAGTAGGTTCAGTATGGATTAACTTTATTTTTCAGAGCTGCTCTTCTAGATCTACTCTCAATTTGATACGGATTTTCCTGTCTGAAAACTGGTTGGTTAGGTTTCTCACCAGATTTTCCCCCAGCCTGCAGGAGCAATTTCAGTGCTGTCTGTTTGGAAATATCTGCCACCCCCAGGACTCTCCTTCTCTTGACTGCAAATCTGGTTGGTTGGTTGGTTTTGCTCCTCCTGCCCCATTTGGGGAAGGTAGAGAAAACCAGCACAAAAATGTGATGTTGCAGAGTGAAAACAGAGGTGATCAAACCCTACAGATTAGTGTATGAGCTGCCTTCTTTGGGACCCTCTCCCCTCTTTTTCTTTTTTGTGATGAGTCTGTTGGGAATTAAAAGCTTTTTTCTTTTGATTTTAAAGAATTTATCAACCTTACAGTTGTCAATTATATTAACAAAGTTTTTTTGAAATATTATCTGAATGCATATAAGGTAGGAACAATACCACGTGCACATGTTTTTGGAACATGATACATTTTCTCTAGAAGTGACCTAGGTGTGTATATTTTTTAATAAATAGCTCTTGACAACACTTTGTTACTTCTCTGTAACTTATGTCTTCATGAAACAAAAGAAATCAATTGTATAATTTTATTTTTTCTTTATTTTAATGTACTCACTTCCACATCTGTGGAAATACAAAGCACTCTTGACAGTAGTTGCTACAATGGCAGATTTTTCTTCTTTTCCTTCTGGAAGTATTTGTCCTCTTTGGTCTTTTGCAGGTCTTAAAGCTTAT